>JBAMIG010000006.1:7326672-7349744 GCA_037177335.1 Kiunga ballochi
GCTCAGGGGTCTCTGTAGAATCATCACCCCCCCCCCCTCTCCCTCCCCCTCCCCCCAACAAACACACACACACACACACACACACACACACACACACACACACACATACATACATACATATAGCTTTATCTCTAAATTAAACCCACCTGAGGAAAATATCCTATAAGCCTAATACCCTGGGTTTTGTCTCGCAGGGCCTATGAAAGCCTATCAATTTAGCAAAGTACACAAAGCAAAAACAATTTCAAATCCTAAATGGCATCTTTAAAAAGACTAACCCACTCTCAACTAAAGCTTTTAAAATATACAACTGGTACCTGAAAGGAGTGTAACGTAGTCAATCCAAGTTGTCCATGTCGGAGATGTCAGACCTGCAGCTTGTCTTGCTTGTGTTTGGCAATGAGGCAAACAGCCGACGTCACGAGGAGCACTGGAGACTTATTTTAATATAAGCATTAAAGCATATTCTCTGCTTTCAACACTGACTTGTTGACAGCAGGTTTATGTTGGGAATATCCCCGCAGTGGAAGCAGCAGAGGGCAGCCGGTGTGCGCAGATTGAACCGACCGCCTTCACATCAGGGTGCGCTTGGTAACCTTCACACCAAAGCCGGTGATGCTTTTCAAAGCTCAGGCGTTTTTCCATTTTAAGTTTTATTGAAAGATAATGAACAAACTAATTAAATTTGGGTCTTGGTTATGAAGACATCCTGCCAGACAGACGCACAGTCTGACTCCACCAAGCTTATAAAAACAACTGTCACTGCTTTAGTGTTCCCAGAAATGTCATTATGAATCTGTTTGTTAAAGAAAAACTACTAAGATATGACTGATGTCACTATGGTTACTTAACCGGGCTTCATCAAGTTTGTTCTACCATTATTAATACAAATATTATTATTATATCAGCATTAATCATTTCCTTTGTTTAAATTATCCACTATAAAAGGTTAGGTTTTACTTACTACTCTGATTGTGTGTGTGAGACCCCAACACCATATTATCTGTGTTTAATCAAACAAAATAAGTTTCATTAAAGAGTATAACTCGGTGTTTCTGTTTTTGCTTTCATTTTGTACACACGTGCACACAAACACGCTTTGTTTCTGACATTAAGCACCATATATTTTAATAGACTGATAACTCCAAAAGTCCTTCATCCTTTCCCATGTCCGCATGGAAAAAGGAGCCCTTAAGACATCTCTTGGTTCAGTCACGTGTACTCAGCTGACAAATAATAAAAGATGCTACAGAGAAAGTGCAATATCTCAAAGTTCAGCTCTGTCAGAGCCAAGTGTATCAAATGTGGCTTTTTTTTTTTTACTGTTTCACAAGTCTCTTTGCATCAAACACAGGCTCTCAGACTTCAGTGAAATCAGGCCCACCCAAATGTCTATGTACAGTGTGTCCTTGTCGTTTCATGCATCTTAGTAGTAGTGCACTCTTCCAATAGTCCCTGTTCCCGTTCCCAGGATATCAGGCTGGCCGTTCCTCCAAATCTCCCGTATGATGCGTTCTCTCTCCTCCAGCCGCTGGGCGCGCTCCAACTCCTCAGCTGAAGTGAATACGTTCACACTCAGAGTCCCGTCCGACTGGCTGGTGTGATTACCAACAGGGATTTCAGTGCTGGGCACCAGAACGGGCACCTCTGCATCTTCCACCTCTTCATCTTCATCGTCATCACTCTCTTCATCCTCATCACTCATTTCCTTGAGGCGTTTCTTCTCAGGCGTGGAGGGGGCCACGTTGGTCCGTGGTTTACAGGAGATGCGGATAACCAGGAGGCAGAGTGTCAGCACCAGACCGAAACACACTCCAAGCACAAAGTAAAGGCCGAAGCTTTCCGGATTTGCTAAAGAAAGGAAACAAATGGGATCACATGGAATTATGAGCGTCGCTCTGCATCAGAAACATTGTTCTGAGGTGAAGTTTAACTTACCCTTGATGTGTGCAAATGCAGCTATGCTGTTGCTTAGCAGGTCCATTTCTTTCTTCTTGACATCCATTCTGACTTCACTTATTCACTTCTGAAAATCAGAAAGCACACCCAACACCTCAATCTGACTTTGTCAAGTAATATAAAACCAAATCAAACCTCCTCAAGGTGTTTAAAGTATTTCCCAAGCGTACTTTCTCCAGTGTTGCATTATGTGCAGTGCTTGAATGTCAAACCCACTGACTTCTTCATATGCCTCTGGGTGAGTGGGACAAGGCCTCCAAGTATCCAACAAAAGCTTCTCTGTGTCCCTCTTAAATACTGCCTTCATATGGGATCATCATAATGCACTTGGCACATGGCTCTATGCCTCAGTCTTTCTCTCTGAACCATGGCAACCTTCTATAAATGAGGTCAAAAGTCAGTTTTCCAAGTGGTCACAAAGGACTCCTTCCTGTCAAATGGGACTCCTGAATCAATTTGTGAAGCCTGGAGGAAAAAGCCAGTGTGTTGTGTTGTTTAGATGCTGTGTCCCTGACATTTAAACAGTCTATCATCCTGACATCCTGTGAGTCTGATGACCTCCATTGTATTTGTAACCATTCCCACACACAGCCAGAACGTGTGCAACTCTCTGAGAAGTCTTTCATAAAGTAAAACCATTGGAGTCATGTGTTTCAGGTTCATTATTGTTTGAACTCTGTTTTTGTCGGTGAAAATAATTTCTGCGGTCTTTGATGTAACCCCGATGGTTAAACCTCACACAGTAGTTTTTTTGTCTTCAGCAGAGACGAAACCTTTTCTCACTTAAAAGGAAACATTTGTTGGATTTTCCTGTATGGAGCATCGTAGCAGGGTCATGTTGAGCTGCTCGAGCTTTCCGTGTTTCCTTCAATAACCTTTCCAGCTTCTCCTCTCCTTCACTTTCCAGCTCTCTGGTTTTTCTCACCTCCCTGACCTGATGAAATCATACTGTAGAAACATTAAAGTGGGACCAGAAAATGGACCGTTTTAAGCTGAAGGCATTAAATCCTTTCAACCAACGCTGGCACAATCGCACTTTAACATGTGCTTTGTGTTGTGGCCGGCTGTGGAAAGGGTTTTCTCTTCATTTCAAATGATGACGAACCCTGAAGACCTCCCTTTCCAACCTGTGTGCACTGTTCTCTAAGTCGAAACACATGGCATCATTCCTATTGGTCATATGGATGTCTTCAAATTGCGCACACCATATGTTTATGTTTGCATTTACTTCATAATTGCACCTACTGATAACTTTAGTGCCTGATCTCTATCATGGTGTGACTATCTCAGTGATTTATGTCACATTTGTGCTCATTTGCTGATGCAGTTTTCAGAAAAATTCAAGCATAAAACCACCCATATGCAAAACATATGTAATGCGGTCCACTAATGAACTTCAAAACACAGCAAATATTTTCCTGTTAAATCAGAAGTAAACACAAACCAGAGCACAGATGAGGTATAAAGCTTACCACAAAATGAAAACCCACAAAGCAAGTCCTCAGTCCCAGCTCATAATGTGAAGAGAAGCTGCAGAACCAGTGCAGAATGACCACGCTGTTCTCCGTCTCTCTCTGCCGTGCTGTTGAATCGAGGCCTGTGATCCTTCGTCCTCAGGCTAAACAGTTCATTTGGCCACCCTGAGACAAGAGCAAACACACACACGCACACATACAGACGTCAAGCTACATTAGATCCAAACTCACTGAGGCGTCTGCAATGCAAACAACGACAGACCTACTGCAGGATACGCTGTCCAGCAAGAGACCAGAAGCTGAGAGGCTATAAATGCTCAAATGTGCAGGTTGTGTATTTGCAATGCAAAAAAAGCTAAACAATTTATACCTTTATGCTTAAATTGATTATGAATAAATTGAAATTAGAGGCTTTACAGACTGTTTTAGCACTGTGTGAAGCACTTACGGCCTAACAGATACAGCATATAGGAACGAATCTTGCATCTTAACACTTATAGAGCAGTGCAAGTGAATGTTATTCTGCAGATTTCTATATATTGTAACTTTTGTTTCATACTGTTACACAGACTTGATCTGCACTGTCCATGTGCAAATGATTTAGCAACTTAGACATTTATTGTTGGTGAAAATGCCTAATTTCTTTCATCATTGCTTATTATGAGCAGCTCTGAGGTTTCCAGAGTTCCCTCCCTAGCCTCTAAATTGAATGTATTATTGGTTAGAAAGGAATGAGATTGTAATCAACTAAATTTGAAGAAACCTCCTTTATGAGACACTGATTAATCTGTGATTTATAGAGTGATCATGTTACCACATATTATCCATATTGTGCTCAAAGTTTCATAAAAGAGTAAAGTACAGGAAGCTGATGTTGAGGACTGTTAGTTTTCACAGTACTGGTTACTATCACCACTACTAGACCTGTTAACAATCTGCAACAACGGTGGACATATAGAGAACAGGTCTAGCTGGAGAACAGACAAACAGCAGGGTGAATTTAACAGATGAAAAATAAAATCTATTTAAAAAATGCTGACATCTTAAGTTTTCTAACTTGTGGTTGTGTTTAGGAAAAGCTCCTCTGCCAGCTGCAGTTGCTTTAACAGAGCCTCTCTGCTTTCCTGAGCAGATTTTAATCTTGCTGACTCTTGGCAGATCAAATGCACTCTACACAGGGCCTGATTGAGATGGTGCTTTGGGGGCTGACTGACAGCAATCACCATGGCAACTTGGTTTCCTGGCCACTCCCCCAAGGCCTCCTCTCTAGGAAGACGATGGTCTTTTGTTTATGGACCTCACAGTTTGACCGAACCTCTGCACTGTCCTCCAGGCAGCTTCCACCATTTTTTTTTTTTAAATTATGACCAAATTCATTTCCTCCCTCCTGCAGTCTGCAGGAATCTATTATCGTTATCCAAGCAGGATATCCAACAAAGGTTTTGTATGAGATTTTCTGTTTTTGTCTAAGGAGTATAGGAGTGAACGGATCAAATGACACCGGTCACTTTTTAAGCCAAGGACAAAGTGGATGACTGACACCCTGAGCAATAAAGCTTCATGTCTCAGGAAGGAATTGGTGGTTATTGGAGACCAGTTTAAAGCTTATCAAAACACTATATATTTATCTTCTTGCCCTGTTGTTAGTTAGGTTCTAGTTTGACCCAAACAAGGGCGTTTTTAAGAGATCTGATTCTCCCGTGCGGAGGTTCATTCATCAGTTCAGGTGGCTCCACTTTCAGTCATTGTTTCCTCCAAGTGATCCAGTTTATGTTGCTTGTTGCAGATCTCAGCCTTAAAAATGACACCGTCACTTATTGTCATACGTTTTTGATTCAATGTATTATTATGTTTTACTATGCGTTACTCAAATATATTAATACATACTGTGTATAGAGCTAAGTGTCCTTAAATTATTAATACAGATCAATACTGGGGATTTATTTCATTCATGTGAACAGCTGCAGCCCAACTAAACAACTGCTGTAGTTATGCACACTAGCTAGAATCAAACAAGTACGTTTTTGTGGAAAACCTAAATAAAATTGCTTCAGTGAAACTGTAGGCTCGGCCAAAATATCCCGTGTCACGTGTCGGCCACGCCTGATGTCCTGTGACGTTAATGCTTAGTCCTATTTTTTCACTTCTAGCTTATCTTTTGCTCTTTCCTGACTTCATATCCTCAGGTTAAACACTCAGGCATCCTTTTCCTGAATCCTTTGTATGCTGCACACTATTAAATCATCCTTTTGCTCATCTATGCACATTTTTAACCGTGTGGAGAAAAATTGTTCTTTATGTCACAGAAAACAAAACAACACTTTAGTCTGGTAACAAAAGAGACACTCAGTTTTATTCAATTTGCTTGTCCACAATGAGCTATTTATGTTGAGTAACATGGAAACCCACATAACTCAAACATGCCATGTTGTTGTGGCTTGGGAAGAGGTCAAGCTCTTTTTCTGACAGGGACTGTTTGCTTTGGTTTGGCTGAACGAGCTGAGTGAAAGAGAAATTCTAAATGTAGCGTGATATTTTTGTCGTTATCCACTTGGAGATAACCACAATTGCTCTTCCTTATTTCAGGGCCCATCCCTTTCTGTAGGGACAACAGCTATGTCAGAAACTTCCGTTTGCATCAATGCTATTGTCTAAAATGAGCCTGACACAATGACTGCTTACTGTATTTTGCCATTGATGTGATTTATTAGCACAGCTCAACTCAACTCAGATGTTTTATATAGTACTTTTCCAGCATAAGGGTTTACTGAAGCAAAACACAGATTAAGTGTTAAATGTCAGAAAGTTATTAATCATTATTTTCCTGTTGGATTCCAGAAATTGCTAACTATTGATTGCAGACTTGGTTTAATCGTGCATAATCTAAACTATAAGAGCAAATAACACCCATGGGATAAGACAGTAAGATCTTGAAGTCTGCACAGTAAAAACAATAATACACTATCAAATTGTCCATGAGATTTTATAGATAATTAATCAGGAAATGCAAAGAAATTATAATATTCTCGGATTGCAGTATTATTAAGTATACTCAATATTGAGAAAAAAAACAACCATTAATAAGAATTTACTTCAACTTTTAATGAAAATGGTGTTTAATGGGTGAACTAAAAAGGAGATATTGGTGAAAAAAAGTCCTAGAAAATCTAGAAAAACAAAATTATGTTAACTGCAAGCTTAGCCAAAGAATCTCAGAAGTTTTCAGGCTTAAATATAATGATGTTGGTATCTAGGTTGAGAAAATTTACACATTTAAGCATTGATGTGTCCAATACAAGCTTCTAACTAGTTTTTTTTTCAGGCATGAAAAGTAAATGCAGTTACGTCATCAGTAAAAAAAAAAGTAGAAATTGATACTGGGTCGTGTCTTCTATATGGCAAAATGAAACTATATGGGTAAAACACAGGTGGTCTATGGAACAACATGACAAAGTTTGCAAACTTGCAGTTACATGATAGATGTTAATAACTAAGCAAACCTAAAGCAACCAACCTCGATTCTGATGGTCAACTTTTTGTTCAGCATTCACAAATGCTGTAATGAGATCAGGCAGAAGCAGCAAAACACTCCAAACCTAAAAGTGAAATTCTTTGGGATGAATAAAGGTAGGCTAACGCTATCTCAAGCTAGCAAATATATTTACATCTGCTTCTCCAGTTGCAGACCCGTACTATATCAGTCTTGAAGGATGTAGAATTTATTGTATTGTTGTAAAACAGAAGTACAGTAAGACAACTCATAAACCATCCAACCACCATGGTACAAAGTCATAACCTTTTAAAAGAAATTTGTACATGGAGGCAAGCCACACTTGACTCTTAGACAATATATTAAAAAGGTCAGATTACACAAGAGAGCCGGTATGTGTTAGAAATCTCATGTTAACCACAGTGGGGAAGGAATATTTTTAATACATCAAATTTCTGTGAAGCTGCCACAAATGTGGTTTGCGTGGGACGTAACTTCAATGGAAAAAAATAGTTTGGTTTATATTTAATCATTCATTCAATCATTGTTTTGAGTCTACTCAAAGGGTCCCCTGGTGCGCGAGATCACAGAACTTGCCATTAGGATTTATAGTAAATAGTGTCTTTGGTCTTGATTATGTTCATTAAAATGTTTCTGCTTTGATTCTGAGGTTGCTACTGCAGAAATTGTCTGGCCTTAATGATGCGCAGCATCAAACGCACAAATCTGGGACTTTTAATTCACTATTTTCAGCTCGCAGAGCACATTCTGAAATACTGCTTAAATAAATATACTGGATCAGAGTTTAACCATGGCTCAGTTTATTCTCTCACTCATGAAAATAATTCTTCAAGCAGCTGATAAAATATTGAAAGCAATCTAAAAACTTCAGAAGAAACTGAAACTGTACTCCCCAAAAGTTCTGCTACATAGCTGCAGATATCATGAAGCTGTCATGAAGCCTGAGAATGGTCCCAAAACATAATGCAAGTTCTCCCCATCTAAAGACAAGATCTAGCTGATTACTTTCCAATTCATAAACAAAACTGCGTCCAAATCAAGTTATGCGTCTAACGCGTGTGTAAAAGTATTCATAAGGGTCAGCAGGGTGAAAGTAATTTACAGTTCAAATAAAATCAAATCAAACTTTATTTATAAAGCACTTTTAATACATAAGCAAAGTGCTTTATATAATAAACACATAAAATACATACCCCCCCCACCACTTTTACACAAACATAATAAGTTTAACATAAGTTAAAAAATATATTAAGTGTTAAGCCAGATGTTTATCCACAGATGTTTAACACTGAAATGAGGAAACAAAACCTTAGGGATCTTTTTGCACCAGGAGCCTCCACCAAGCACTCAGTGGGAACCACTACAGAAGCCGCCCCAATTAGGGTAGGTATGAATCTACACCAGAGCAAAGGCTGCAGTGTGGAAACCCACCAACACCGCGAGCGGGATGATCTCCATGTTTATCCCACTAAACCATGAGGAAGCTGCAGCTCCTGATATGGAGGATCCCCCTGATGAAAACACTGGAGTTAAAAAGTAAAAACAAGATCTAAATGAATCCAACATCAATGTGAACAATAAATAAAGAATAAAATAATAAGCACAAATATGAGTGTGAAAAAAAATGCATCTGTAAAAAAAACCTGATAGTAAAATAGTTACATAAGTGAATAATTAAAGATACACTTATTAAAACAAATACATAAATAAATAAATTGATCAAATGTAGCTGTAGGCTAAGCTAAACAGGTAGGTCTTTAGCCTTTTAAAAAGATCTACTGAAGTTATAATGAATTTTATTTAAAGAGAGCTTCTGAAGGGCTGGATCTCTGGAGAAAGTTTGGATGTGTTGCTTCAGTTCCTCCTGGCATCAAGCTCTTGTGTTTTAGGCTGTGCACACAGTCAGATCCGCTTTCCTTGTTATCAAGGTCTCCCTGAGTATTTGTCAGAGAACATGCAGATGGCCATCATCAGCACAAAGACATGGAGCACTGGATAATGTTTACAGACCTGGGTCGGGCCGTGTTTGCAGTGTTTTTGAGACTATACAACACCTACAAAGGATAAAGTTAAATACTGCATATGTTGAAACAATCCCACATTAAGATCCAGGAACGCAAGCCAGAACTGGTTTTCCTCCCAGATGGGTAAAACTCATTTCACATCAGTATCTTTCACCCTTCTTGTTTTTCTCTTAAACAAAAGCAAACTGAGTAAAAATGTGACAATAAGCCTGAAGTGGTGTGCTGCTGTCCTCCTTTGTCTTCAACAAAACTTCAAAGCATAATAATCCCTTCTCTCCAAAGGAGAAGATTGCTCATTTTTGCTCTCAGACTCATCTATTTAAAACATAATCAAGGTCTACTCGCTTTTGTTTCAGGCTTTTTAAAACATGCCATATAAATCGCAAAAATAAATTTAGTTTTACAGACTCAAACCTTTCTGTGATTTTAAACAGTCATGAAATGAAAACGCGACAGATCACTTGCAGATAATGAGTCCATGTAGTAGCTGCATTTAAAACCATTAGAAACTTTGTTTTTTGGTTTTAGAAAGACCCAAAGGACTTTTATTGTGAAAATCTTAACCCTTTAAAGCCCAAACTAAGAACAACATGGTAGAAAAGTCTGATTTTTAAATGAAGAAGTCTTTATTTCACCTTTTGACCTTCTTTTTTGGAGGAGGGGCAGTTTAGAATTTTGTTGTTGTTATATTGTAATCTTATACTTTCTGTTATTCACATAGGGAAGGAGACAAGAACCATAGTGAAAAACAGGGTTTTGAATAAAGTTTCTACCAAGAAGTGATGCAAAATGTCTCAGAAATGTATCAAATATGATGTGTTTGGCTTTACGGGGTTGAAGCAATACAGAAAACCCTTTAACTTGTTTTAATACCACATTCCTTTTCTTCATTCTGGGGCCATTGTGGCCCTGTATAAAACTGACTTTGCTATATTTGCCACCTTTGAGCCACACGCAGCAACAACTGTATTTTACTTTGCAACAACTGGATTCAGTTTACTGGAGGGAGAAAACTTAGACAGGAGATGCAGAATTAACTGTTAGAGAACTTCAAAAATCTGTCAGAGCGCGACATGGTAGCTTTAAGTTTTTCCCTGGAAGTAAGAACAAAAACACACAGAAAGCTCTCTGTGTTCTACCTGCACAGTAATCATTTGTTCAGCTTTTTATACCACTTAATCCAAGTCAGAGTCACAGGAAAGCTGCAGCCCATCTAAGCAATTAGCAGGTGAGAGGCAGAGTACATCCTGGACAGGTTACCCATCCATCACAGGGCCAACATAGAATGTCAAAAACCCATTCACACTCACTCCTAGGGACAATTTAGAGTCTAGCATGTATGTTTTTGGAAAGTGGGGGGAACCGAGAGAACAGAACAGAATCCACACATAGGCTACATGGGAGAAGATGCAAACTACAAACAGAAAAGGACACTGTGCAGACATCGTAGCTACAAACCACTACTCCTGTTTAATCTGCTCAGAAATCCATCCAGACAATATGCATTGGGAATTAGATGGACATAATTTTACATATTTGGACATATTTTATGATATCATGAAAACATTAACTAAACTTTCTCACAAACAACAGCTTTTACGATTAGTCACTGGACAAAGCACAGTGGAAATGATAGTCAGCTAACTCCGAGTTAATCAACATTGCTGGTAGAAACGAAGGAATTACAACATGAATTTTGACTTAGTGCCAAACACCAGCTGGCTGTTACATCATGTCAGGCTTCAGCTCTGCTGTGAGAAAACACCAGAGAAACATCCCATGAAGGTATGCTATGCTTTATAGAACTCCTCCAGGGCCCCTTGACCCTAAAACAGAACTTTGAACTCTTTGGCCCAAAAATGCTAATTAAAAGCTCCACAAGTATTACATGACTAGACCATGAAAACACTTTTGTCACCACGCAAAATAAGTAATTAATTACTTGTGCTTCTGAAAAGGTACTCATAGCATTTAACATTAAAATATTCCTAATTTAAATTCAGCTGCCAGAGTAGCAGAGAGGAGTTTGAATTAGTCATAATTAAAATTCAGATAAAATGTGTTTTTGTGTGCAGAGAAAAAAATTGACATTTTTTTTTACCTGGACATAATTTGATTCCATGCAAACTTCTTAAACACGTCTCTGTGTCTGATACTGAGCTAAAAGAAACCTTTGTTTTCCATGTTGACTTATTTAGCTTTGGGCATGCACTTTGTTGGCACAGACTCAATAGCATATCTTTTCACGCAACAAAGTAAACACAAAAAATAAACCCAGACGGCATTGTTGGCCAGTTATTATTTAACTGCAGACTTTGCACTCGTCAACAACAGTGAGGTTATAAAGTCAACACAATGCATAAAGAAAAGAAAAGAAGAAAAATAAGGGAAAGAAACTGATCCTTTTCTGTCATTAAAAGCAAACTACAGCACACTGTTTGCACTGTGAAGAGCATGTTTTGTCGGCTCTAGCAGGTAATAGGAGGGTAATAGAGATGTGGGACTGAGGCGGGGTTAGGGCAAGTGATTAATAGCAACCAGATGTTTTCCAGATGTGAGGCCGATTCAGAATGCTTTACTATGTAAATCAAGAAGAGACAGCCAGTGTTTCATCCTCATGCTGACATTATCGAGGTGCTATGAAGCAAATCAAGCTCATGGCAGCTGGAAGCCAGACTTAAACAACGTGTTTGTGTTTGCTGTCATGGTTTATTTGTATATGTGCGCGTGTGTATAGTATATCTTAGTGTGTTGACACTCGTCCATGTGTGCTTCTGTGGATTCAAACTGATTCATACGAGCATTTCTATGTGATGTTCTGAAGCACAGGTGTGTAGCTCTGCTCCTCCAGGGCTGCTTTCCAACAGCTTTTTGTTTGATCTGTGCCTCACCACACCTGACTGAAATTAATGGGTCAATGTGAAGAAGTTGAAAAGAAGCTGTTGGATCCATTTGACTGGAATCAGGTATGTTGGGGCAGGGAAACAACAAAAACCCTAAAGGAGTTTGATGCCACGGCTCTAAAGCACAGAGGTATTTAAAGCCCCTTCAATTTAAAGCTCTAAAAATAGAGCAATGATCTCACCCTTTTCATCGATCTGGGCAGCCATGCAGAAGCAAAAAAGACATCACATATTGTATCAATTACACGGACCTTCTGGCTTACCCTGTCACAAAAAACACATGTTTGCCTTTTCTATGATCAGGTCCATAAAAAACGTCTTTATACTATACAGGAACAGAGTGCAGTTCAGTTTGTTTTTAGGAAGAGTTGTTTTGACATAACTATGCTTGAGTTAAGTGTATTAAAGGGTGCTTGCATAGTTTCAGGTGCTGTGAGTGAGTGGGATTTACTGTATTTTGCTCTCAAGCTGAAGCTAATAGTTAAAACAATCTAGCGGTACATGTGTCTTTATGACAGGATAATCACATTTTTACAACAGAAATATAAAGTACGTTTGATAATAATTTCATTTAAAGCTAACATAAAGAGAAAAATAAACATATTGTTTTGGAGAAATTGTTATATTCTTGTTTTTCTATGTCCTGCTTCTACTGTGGTCTGAGCTGAAGACTTTCACAAAGCTCATATGAAATGTAATGGCTTGTTCTGTCTCTTTATGGGTTTAAATTGGGGGTGCAAGTTCAGGCAAACTCACTGGATTTAACATGTCAAACATTTGTCAGAGCATAAGTTACGATGTGCAGAGACAGTGGAGCTTTACTAGAAGCTGTGAATCCTGTAAGGACCAGAATGCTTTATAACTTCACGCTCATGTAGACTGCACCTGTATAATTTTTGTCATGCCATCTTATTTCATGACCCTGCCTCATACCACACAGTACACTTGGATTGCAAAAATGTTTCTAGGATGTAATAGTGAGGAAAAGCATTTGGCTAAAGTGAAGATCACAACAGAAAACCGTAATGTTCTTGGATTGTGGATTGGGTTTAAGACAGTAACCAAGGACATTGAAAAACATTTTGCCCCTACACTGCCCTTACTGGTCTCTCTCCTTTGCCCGGGAATCTGCTGACCTGAATATACAAAGAAATGCAGCCCACAAGGATGCCAAAATCAGACTCATCAGATGTTTTTAATCTTCTTTGCTCTATTTGTTTGTTTTGTTATTCTTAATGATGAAATTCCCCATAAAATCTGTAAATACTTTAAAAAGCAGGAACCAGCCGTTGAAATTAAACCTAAACAAGGTGGTGTTGTAAAGACTGTATGGGGGGCTGCATGTTCATAATAGCTGGGGGGGTCTAACAGATCTGCTGATGATCATCTGATCTAGTATGACATCATGTGCTATAAAACTAATATCAAAGCATGTCGGCTGCTCATGAACAGATTCTGCTATATGTATTTTCTTATACATTCATTAGCTGTCACAGTGTCAGTGGGTTGAATTACAATTTAAAAATTCTGACGATACAAACGATACGAGACTGAAAATTTTAGTTGAAATATTACAAGTGCATGTATGTTCACATGTTCCCTTTTAGATGTAAACAAGAGAGAAAAATGTCACGCTCGGCAAGTGGATATGAAGATTTCAACTGTGTTAAAGAGTCTTTGTGGAAAAAGTAGAAAATAAAAAGTTGCTGTTTTTTCTGTAACTGACGTAAAATTCCAATAAAACCCAAAAGTGTATAATAAATCACATTGTCTGAGAATGATAATAATGATAATAATATAGTTCAGCTAAATATTGATACCGCCATCAAGAAACTGAATTCCAAGCTATTTCATCCATTTTTGTAAATAATTAGATGCATGACCTCAAGTTGCATTTGTGTCCTGAACTGATAACCTAAGAACTTAAATACAAACATAACCAAACAAAACACATGGGAAACAAATAATCTAAATCAATGCAGGTGAACAGGAAACAAAGAGACCTACAAAATAAGACAGGACACTAAAAGCACCACACAAAACCTGTAACCCCTAACATTTGTTTTGTGAAAGCACACACTGATGAGACAATGACCTGCTTGTGTTTGGTCTGTGTTATCTACCAAAGGAGAAGGGACAATGTCTAACTAAAACACACCATTTACTCTACCAAAATCAAATTTACCATATTCTAAGAACTAAAAAATAAAGGGTTTCTGTAGCCAAATAACACTAAACGAGGATATTTGTGGTTTTATTTCTCCAGAAAATGTAACAGCATAAAATAAAGTTAGTTTGTTGTGTGCGTGTAGCCACTTTCATGTATATATATTTAGTCCTCACAGTAAGGCATCTTCACAAGCTTTTTGGTAATGTGGAAACAGTCATTAAAAATAGAATAATAGCACTTTTTGCCCCTTTTCTTGTGGGTGGTTGGCTTTAGTTCTTGGTTATTGCTTTTTGTGTGGGCTTCTTTTCTCTTCTCAGTCTTATCCTGACTTTGACTGGAATGAAGCTTTCTATATCTCTTGTGGAAATGGATTAGTACCATTGGAGTTTAGACAAGCTTGTCAAATCCCTGTCGCACCTTTGACCTGTGGGTAAATAGAGTAGGTTAACAACCATCCTCATGACAGATAAGACTGACTGACTGATGAATAAAGCACCAAGAGTTTGGGCAAAGGAAAGTCTGTTAACTCAAATAGCTCAAAGAGGTCATAAAGAAGTCAACACTTCTCCCGTTAGCCTCAGAGGGGTTATTTAACCAGCTTTCACACTCATCCAATGTGGTGTTATCAGACTGACTAGAGGTGATGCAGCTAAACTGCCATCTGCCCACTGAGATTGTGTAAATTAAAAGGGACCCCTGAGATCAGCATAACCATGCCCAGCATCCACCCATCAGCTCTCTCCTCCCACACCTCAATTTTTCTGCGAGAGCTGCTAACTGCAAAGATCCAGTGGAGATAAGATGCACAGGCTGAAGCATATGGTCAGCTGCTGTCACGGAAGAATGTTTCTATAAACTTGTGTTTAAAAAAAAGAAAAGTGAATAGCTGAATAAGAACTGTAGCCATGTGCATGTGTATACTTTTCTGCTCTTTCTGACTTTAGAAGAATCAAAATAACAGGTAACAGGTAACTAGCTGATCACTACAAACTTATAAAATAACCTGCAGCTGCACAGGAAAGTCTTATGTCCTGTTTGGACACATCTAATGGTGATTCAGCCCTTGTTTGGCGTTGGATCACCCATTACAAATTGAACACACACAAATCCGGCAGGACCGCATAATGATGTGTTGACACTCTTTGGGTGGATTTGAATATTCAGCCTCGGTCAGTGCTGGTAATCACAAAAACACTGCATCATTCTTTAATAACATGTGGTTGTCATCACAAGCCTCACGTGCAGAATCAAGTGCCTTTTTGTTTCAAAAGCACTCACATTTCCCTGTCATATTTAACACACCTTACTGAAACTGTACAACTCATATTTCACATGATGCAAGTTGCCTTGATTAAAAAAAATTAAACATGAACGTTATCTCAGAAATACCTTGTTTTGACTAAATTTTACTAATGAGTAAAGAATTTCAGCTCACATCATGAGCTACAACATTTCAGGAGTTTCCATGGTACTGCCCATACACTGAAACAAACTGTCAAACTCACCCAGTAAGTGATGAGAGCAGAGCGTCCTCCCAAAGTTGTTCAGTCCACACAGAGAGTCTCACACAGACTGCAAATCTCAGTTTCTTTCCCTCCAAAACACATTACAAGCAGCCCTGAGATTTTCACGGTTGCTACTGTGGTTAAGTCCTGAAGACTGTGTATGTGTCTCCGCCTGAGAGAGTGTGTGTGTGTGTGTGTGTGTGTATACACAAGAGTCTGGGGAAGAGGTGGTAACTTCCTCTCAAAACTGGAGACGGAGTGAGTAACAGAGTTTTCGCTCTCCCGGCTCCAGTCCACAAGAAGCAGGAAAAGCTCTCATACTATCCCTCTTTCAGATGGAAAAAAAAAAGAGGAACAGCCTAAAAAGGGCAAGCTCAAGAAAGAAGGGAGGGAGGAGAGCTGTGGTGTAGCATGGGTAAGTGGGGGAGGGAGGGGGGCTCTCTCTTTGTTGTTAAGGAAAAAGACAAAAACACAACCTTGGGCAAATTAGTCCAAGTCTTTCCATGCGTCGTCCAGCGTGACAAGAAAGAAAACAACAAGAAGGAAGATGCCACGTTGTGAATGAGCTACAGTTGGGGTTAGTGTTTTTTTTTCCTCCCCAGGATGTCAAACATCTCTGATGAGATGGGAATTTTTTAAAAGGGGGCTGCATTTATTTGCTTTAAATACCACATGCTTCAAAAGGTCAGTTTTACTCCCATGTCTGGAAACATGAAACCCAATCCAGCAGTCAGCTTGCATCAAACACGTCTCTGTTCAAATGCATCCAAACAGAACCAAGTCTAAACCTTATCATTAAACATGTTATACCATGTTGAACTTCCTTATTCAGAAGTTCGAAGCCGTTTTTAATAAACAACATATGGCTTATTAATCAGTGTGCTTTGGATGTGCAGATCGTTAGATTTTGTTGCGTTTGGACAAAGCCAGTCTCTTGGCACTTTCAACCTGAATAAAACAACAGCAGCATTGTGTGCTGCTGAAACCTGTTATTTCTTGTGTTCTGAGCTGCATGACATTTATCTCAAAATGGAGCAAAACACTAGATGTTTTTGAGTGAGCTCACATG
Organism: Kiunga ballochi; assembly: GCA_037177335.1. Lineage (NCBI taxonomy): Eukaryota > Metazoa > Chordata > Actinopteri > Atheriniformes > Pseudomugilidae > Kiunga > Kiunga ballochi. Next base: position 7,343,289 of record JBAMIG010000006.1, read on the forward strand.
CTGGGGCAAAAATACAGCAATATAAAAGCTCTCTAGAACAAGACAGCAGGCAATTTTGATAGCTTCTATAGCTTTGAGGAGCTTCTAGTCTATTATCCAGTGACTGGGGAGGGGGACGAAGTTCTCCGTTTACTCTGTCTACAGTGGGGATGGGAGGCTGCTGACCTCGACCCGGGAAGTTGTGGGTCGCTGGAGAGAATACTTCGAAGACCTCTTCCATCCTACCAACACATCTTTCGATGAGAAAGCAGAGCTGAGACACCTTGAGGTGGGTTCTCCCATCTCCTGGGCTGAGGTTGCTGAGGTGGTTAAAGAGCTCCTCGGTGGCAGGACCCCAGGGGCGGACGAAATCTGCCTGGAGTTTCTTAAAACCCTGGATGCTGTGGGGCTGTCCTGGCTGACATGCCTCTCTGCAGCATCGCGTGGACATCGAGGACAGTGCCCCTGGATTGGCAGACTGGGATGGTGGTCGTCCTCTTCAAAAAGGAAGACTGGAGGGTGTGTTTCAATAACAGGGGCATCACACTCCTCAGCCTCCCTGGGAAAGTCTATTTAGGGGTCCTGGAGAGGAGGGTCCATCAAATAGTTGAACTTCAGATTGAGGAGGAGCAGTGTGGTTTTCGTCCTGGCCGTGGAACAGTGACTAGCTCTACCCTCTTCAGTGTCCTGGGGGGAGCATGGGAGTTTGCCCAACCAGTGTACATGTGTTTTGTGGACTTGGAGAAGGGATTTGACCGTGTCCCTCTGGGACTCCTGTGGGGGGTACTCCGAGAGTATGGAGTACTGGACTCCTTTATTCAAGCTGTTTGGTCTTTTTACCATCGGGTCTCTTTGCAGATGTGGTTCTGTTAGCTTCATCTGGTCCTGATCTCCAGCTCTCACTTGAGTGATTCACAGCCAATTTTTTTTCTCAATCCAAAATAACCCTTTTGAATTAAAATGTATGATTAACAATACAATAATGAGCATATTTGGATTTGTCTTGGGCTCCTTGAGTAAATTAAAAAATGTATTTACTTATATATTATGTGTGTATGTGTGTGTGTGTGTGTGTGTTTGTGAGACCTCTATTACCGAGGTTGTCATAGCACCTCTTCAATACATTATATAACCTGCTCTCAGAAGGGAGGTTTGTCCTTGTAGTAACATTACTGCTCATCTAATGCACCAGGAAAAAACAGCATTCATTTGGCTTGCATTAATAATAACCAGTTAAATTGTGAATAAATATGCATTGAATAGGAGTAGCTAACATTAATGTTAAGTCACTGTTATTTTTAATTGTTGAAATTGTTTAATGCTTTCAATGCTTTTAATGGTGGCCTTTTTGTTCTCAAGATTTTTACAGCTCATGCTCAGTCTGTGGTAAGACTTTCAATAGATTTCTTTGTAAAATTGTCCACATTTCTTTTAAAGAACTGCCGTACTACTTCACTCTAAAACAACTTCTGTAACTCATGTTGACCCGCCACTTGTGCCAAAGTCCAAACATGATGTCATCAGAAGACTCAGGACCCAAAACAGATCTAACCACTTAAGCACATGCAGCTGTCCGATGAAGGCTTGGGGACGTATAAAAGATGGATGGAGCCTCTGTGACGTCACCCGTGAGTTTCTGAAAAGACTGAAGTGAAGCTCATTGGGCTGGTACCCACCCTCGCCATCTTGGCAGAGTCATTCCTGGAAAATATAAAAATGGGCAAAGAGGTAAAGCTGAGAGGGGGGCTCTGAGTGTGGGGGTGGATGCTTGACATCCCTCAAAATCCTACCTACCTGTAGCAGAGAGCTGACCCGGAGCCAACAGGAACTAACTGGCTCGGGAAGGCAGACCGGTCACCCCATAGTAGGAACAGAACAGAACAGAACAGAACAAAACAGGAACACCTTTTCTCCGGAAACTTAGAAGCATTGGAGATTGAGCTTAAATATGTAAAGTATTTTTAATGCAATTTAGTATCCTCATATTTCTGCTCAGATGTAGTCAATAGATAATTGTGCAAGCCTAAATATTTCCCACAGGGCGATAAAATTAACCTCTCTATTGTTAAACACTCAGGTATGAGTACAGTGTGAGCAGGCAGTGTGTAATATAAAGAAAATGTATATGTGGCGTAATCGTGGGCTTGTGTTTCCAAGGTGCTGACAATATAATGACAAGTTTTAAGCTGCTTAATGTTTTGAGCTTCAGTTTAAAATGCTACAAACATTTGCAAACTATTACTGGGATTGCTCTCCACCCATTGCTACAGTGTGAGCTTTGAAGAGAAGACTGTGTGATTTTGGTGAACGCAGCTTCACATAGAACATGGCAAACATGTAATCGTAATAATATGTCAGCTGTTGCTCTGGAAGAGTTGAGACACTAACTGCAAACAGCTGTAAGCAATGTAAAAACAAAAAAAAACTGTCTGTCTTCAGAAAAGATTTCAATCAAGAACTTGACATTACAGCTGAACTGACCCTGACATTGATGTGCATTTCATGTCTTTAAATGCGAAGCACACGCGATGAACAGTTTTATTCTCAGCTCCATCTCAGCGGGTTGAGCTGTAAATCTCCCTGGCCACCATGCTCTGTCTTGACCAAATTTTATTAAAGCCATGCACTGGGGAGGGCATAGTGACATTTCTCATTAGTGCTGCTCGTGCTCCATGGGAAAATAAGGGGGGAGAAAAAAGCTAAGAGTGGTGATGTGAAGAGTTCGCTTTACTCTTCCAGAGGTTTAGTGATAGAGCAGAGCTGCTATTGGGCTACACCCTGCTGAGGCGTGAAAGCACATCTTGCTCCAGATCCTACATTTTCCAATCATTAACCCTCTTGCTAACCTGAGCGGTCCGCCTGTGCAAATCATTGGATTTTTTTTTTTCTCTATGAAATCACATCGCATATTTTGCCCACTGTCCCATCTCTACAATCACCCATCCTGACAGCTGCATCATGGAGGAGGTAGTGCAGGATCTGAGGAAGGGTCTTTGAATAAAGTCTGTTCCCCTTATGACAGGATTTAAATCTTTCTCTGCGCTCCATCAGTGATCGCATTCCTGCCTGGATCTTTTCACGCCTGGCTGAAGTCCACCTGTCCCTGGGGCTGATTTATACTCCAGTCTATGATAGCGGTAGGTGAAGGGAAGGGGGGGGGATTACAGGAAGGAAAGAAAACCCACAAGAATAGGATAGAAAAATAATAACAGTAGAAGTGGAAATTAGGCTTAAATTGAAAAGAGAGCACAGTAATTACACAGTACATATGACTTTCAAGTTAGACTTTTCCTGGATTCTCGAGCTAGCCAGTGCAGCGTTCAAGGTGCACACTGTATGATCACCTGTTAAAGAAGCAGGAACAGGGTGGGATTTGTGGTTAATGACTGGAAAAGGTCTGCCTGCAGGTGGGAAAGGATGAAACAAGAAGTGAGGGTGACTATGTGTGAAGACTGTGGTGGTGGCAAGATTTAAACAAGATAGCACTCGTCCACAAAGCTGGGATGAAATGAAGCTATAAGGCCTGAACAGGTTCCCTAGTAACACTGGCAAACCACAGTATTTAACCTAGATTAATATTTACAGTGCGATTCATGACAAAGTTGCCTCGCCCAGTCATTTCCCAAAGGTTGCCATGCACGGCCTTTGTTAGTGATATGCGCAACAAGGAAGCAGTGTTAGTGAGCAGTGGATGAAAACTTCTGATAAAAGACTGGATTTGGCACAAAGCTAAGAAAATAAAGATATGAAACAAGCTGTTTGCACTCTGGAAAAATCACAAAAGAAAGTACAACCCAATACATTCAGAGGTAAGCAGTGATTTTACCACCTTATCAGAAAAATATTACTAAAAAAAGGTTTTGTTCTCCCAGTGAAACTAAAACAAAATAAATACATTTTAAAATAATACAAAAGAGCACCACCCATAGATGACTCTTGTTCACAACTGTGAAATGAATATCTTATGAGGCCACAGAGAGTTTTTGCGTCATTCTTTTTGTCAAACTAAAAACATATGGGCATATCAAATTGCAAAAATTAGCTGTGAGGAGGTATGTCATTTAGAAGTGTTGATACATTTAAAAAAAATACAGAAATCAGAGAATGAGTGAAGCCAAGACATGCATGTTAGGAAAATAACTATGGTTAAAAATCATCCTTTGTAAGTTGCTTTGGATAAAAGCATCTGCTAAATGACTGTATAGTATAGTAAATAAGGGGAGGAGGGAAACACTTTCCTTGTCATGTTTAATGACAGTTATCATCCAGCTTGGCAGTCACACACTGATCATTAAAACTCCTTTTCGAGGATAGGCAGATAGATTTGGTCTCGTCTGTTCTTTCAGGTGCTCCCCACACCTTTTCCCCAGTGCATGAAAGTACATGTCTCCCGTCTTTGGCCCCGGTGCCCTCCCGTAAAATGTTCACTGGAGGCTTTTGCCAAGAGAAGCTGCTTTATGGGACCGATGGGATCTCTGAGCAGGGAGCTCCTGTGCACAGCTTGTGGTTTATGATCATAATTCTGATCTTCTTCCTGCTGTGCATTTCCGCTCTCTGTGCATAAATAATATACCACACTGAAACACATTTAAATACATTTATATAGCAAAAAACATACCGTCCTGGAACCCCAACAGCCTGGGTTTGATGCTCTACTGTGAAATTGAGAACAAATTAGAAAAGTCTATCCAGTTTGAAAGTTTACTTTACTCTGATTTGTTTTACATCTTACAAATATCAGTCATCAGGATTTTCAAATAATTTACAGGGAAATTACAAGCCCCAAATTGGAACACTAACAAAGCTTTTTTTGTCCCTGTTGGGCCACATACCAGCGGTCATATCTAGAGTGAGGCAGATCATATAAAACACTTCATTTTCTAATAAAATTTAATAGTGACTTAAAAAAACGAGGGACAGTAAATTATGTAGCTTTTTTTTGGCAGCTTAAAAAACTGTTTAACTGCTAAATTTATATCCAAGGAATTTTCTCGTTAGAAATTTGGCTACTTGAAATCATTAACTCTTTCTGCTTTGAATCTGATGTAACTCTATAATCAGTAATAAATAAAGTCCTTTAGATTAACATTTTAATCAGGTGTTTTGTATTTCAGTGTATATTTGCATATATTAAAATGATGGAGTGAGGAATCCTTCAAGAGTTATTTTGTACACATTTTATAATATAGACTCCTGTAAACGCTGAGATGGATCCTATAATGTCCTCAGCACTAAACTCTGTTAATCGTCATGCTTTCAGAGTTTCCTTGCAGGGCTGAATAAAAAAAACAGACTGAGTGGAAAGGTTTGTTTAGTTTTCTCTGGGAAGCCTGGGACAGGAAACATTTCTGTAGGGGGGTGGGGGGTACCAAGGCAATCCATCCACACAAATGACAGTAAGGCCAGTATTAGGAGGAGGACTTGCTGTCCAACCTCAGCTCTACCCCTCTCTTCTTTTACTCAACAGAGGGCCAGACAGAGATTACATGGGGGGTGCATGCTGTGAGTGAGATTACATCCACATACACCTCCTCATTTTTTCAACTTAAGATAACAAAAGGTACGAGTCCAAGCATGTGATAATGATAACCAAAGGAAGCTCCCTGAGCTTTAAATGAATTATATGTATATGATGGATGTGTTAATTCCATACAGGATATAAGGTTTTGTTTTTTAATGTGGTGCTGATATGATGCAGGAATGTCAAGCCATTCCTAGCATCACAAACTCTATCCCTTAAGTCGTATTGGCATGGCTGCTTGTGTGGACAGCTGGAGTTTATAGTCGCTTTTTTCTGACATCACTTAGACAAGGCTGAACTGTTTAAGCAGCAATTGGATGAATCGTCAACAGACCAAACAAATTTGATACGTACTTCATACGAGAAGAAATATCCCAGCATATTTGTGTATAAATGTACAGAACTTTACTGAACATTCATTTAGTCAACTTAAACCCATTTAATGGGAAAGTGTTTTAAAAGTTTGGCACCAAATGACTCAAGTAAATGTGGGTTTTAATAGATTCCACATTGGTCAAGCAGCACTGAAGACACAACACCAGGGTGTATGTGCTGTGTATGTACAAAGCATTTCCACTGTCCCAATTTGTAAGTCTGACAGTTCAGTCAAAGGTGGTGAAATAGTAGTAATATGACATGGAACATTATGTGTTGATGCTCGTGCAACTACATGCCCCACAGAGTAAATAGCATGCTGGTGAAAACACATTCATGTGCCTTGCAGAAGTATCAGAGCTAGAACATCTTAACCAGTGTTACCTATAAACACGCTCATATTGAAGAGCATGGGCGCCCTGTTGTTTGGATGTCATGCACCCTGTCATGCTTCATCTGTGAAACAGTGCTCAAAATAGCTGCATACAGCAAGCAGATATGATGATGATGATAATAATAATAATAATAATAATAATAATAATAATAATAATAATAATAATAATAATAATAATAATAATAAT
>JBAMIG010000006.1:7365014-7377514 GCA_037177335.1 Kiunga ballochi
AATCAGTGTTGAGGACTTGTACTTGACTCGGGACTTTTTGTCTTGACTTGGGACTTGACTCGGGACTTGCTAGTATTGACTTGGGACTTGACTCGGGACTTGCCAGTCGTGACTTGGGACTTACTTGTGACTTGCTAGACAATGACTTTGTCCCACCTCTGCAAAATAGTAAAAAAAAAACAAAAAAAAAAACTAAAACCTCCTTATTTGGTGCATGAAATCACTTTTGTTCTGAAAAACTAATATTTTAAACAACCAACCATCATTGTCCTAATATGGTCATCTGGATTATTCACACATCATATCTTTTGCTTCTCTGGAACTATTTGCACATGACTCATACTTTAAATCAGTGTTCTGGTTGCAAAGCCAAAAGTATTCTAAACTTTTACTGCTTTTAAACTTTATCTCTGCACAAACTCCAATACCTCAGTGCTACTTCACCTTCCAAAAGCTATGACCTGCTCCGGGGTGTCATGTGCCTCTGGACACATTTTCAGCAAAGCTAAGTGGAAGAGACATGGACTGTCCTTGTCCTAACTCATCTCCTTCATCCTGTACTTTGATGTGAGCCATAGTGATAGATTTCCACAGATTAAATTGTGCTCTGAAGTTTGACTCTTTGATTGGGGAAAATATTTAGAGCACACAGACGGAGCATACATTGACCGCCCACACCCCAGTTTACGTTTGAACTGGCGTTGAGAGGAAACCCAGGAGGCATTTGCTGCCACCAGATACAAGATGAAGGAGTAGGAGGAACTTGAGAAAAAAGAAAGAGGGGGAGGACAAGACAATTTAATTTACATTTTGGTAAATCTGGTATCTTTTTACAGGAACAATGATGAATAAAAAGCCTTGTGGTTGCTTAACTCAGCACTGGTGGGCTTCATTTTCCTCAACATGTCTCAGACATCAAGAGAAATTACTTATTTCTGTAAACGATATAACTGTTGCACACCCACACAGCTCATGCTGTAACTTCATGTAGAATGTGTAACTATTTACAGGCAAATATGACTTGCAAACTTTAGTTGTTAGACATTTTGATGAGTGTGCTAAAAGCAAGGGATAAAAATCAAACTGCAAACTTTAAAAGCAAAAACAGAAGAACTTCTTAGCAGAAGAATGGAGCCTCATCTTTGCTCTGGTTAGCAGCTGCTTGTGTCTGTATAAGCATAAGCTAGAAGTGTTTAGGGTCCAAAACGAGAAGTCAGTCAGCTGTTATACAGAAGAACTCCCTCTTGAGAAACACTGAGTTCTCACTTTCACCTCAAAGTCTTTATGTTTGTCTAAATGTAAAAGTCAAACTGAGTTTTGCAGGAACTGTTCCAGGGAAGTCAAGCTTCAGCTTCGGTTCTCTCTCTGATGGGTTCTGAACCCATTCAGGCCAGAAATGTGCAAACTGACAGTTTTCCTGAAAGCATCAAACATTTGCAGATTTTTCTGAGCAGACTATGCCAAGTGGGGACAGCTGCAAGAGCAGTAATTACCGTCAATGGACATCAGCTCCTTTCCCAAGCTAACACTCCCTCTATCCACAACTGGTCAGTGTGGGATCATTTTGTGGATTGTGCACATTCACATTCAGACCAACAGTGTTTTTTTTAAATCCCTCATTTAATCTTCAGGAGCTAAGGCTTTGGGCTTTTTTTAAATGTTTGGAATTTGTGTGAAACCAAACGACTTTGTCAGTCAGTCCATTTTCTTTATACCATTATTCTCACTACATTTAAAAATACATAACATACTCTAAATCTAAATCTCAGACTCTCAATCTTAAGACTTTCCTTTTTAACTAATCTTATAGTTAGGGATAGTTTAGCCATATGTTAGTCATGGGGATGTCCCATATTGCACTGGCCTTCTTTTACTCTATTTACTTTATTACTATATTTTTTTTACTATTCATTTACTATAAATTACTTTATCTTCTTTGTATTGATATATTACATCATTAACCTATCTCTCCTCTTTCTGCAGGTCCTGCTGGATAAAAGCTGCAGTGTTAATGTTGTTTCATTGTTGTTCTGTCTTTCCTGTCCTCTGTCCTGTACTTTCCACACCAGTCAGTCGAGGCTGATGGCTGCCCTCCCTGAGCCGGGTTCTGCCGGAGATTTTGTCTTCCTGTTACAAGGGAGTTTTCCTTCCCACTGTCGCCTAATGCTTGCCCTAGGCTGGGGTTTGGATCGAAGTCAAGATTTGATCCAATCATCTGGTTTCCCTTTTCTAGGCTATAGAATGAATTGGCATATTATGATGTGAAGCGTCCTGAGATGACACTGCCATGAAATGGCGCTATATAAATAAAGCTGAATTGAATTTGATTAAAAACTTTGGAAACCACAGAGTGTCATGCTTGCAAAGCAGCAGCACATAAAAAAAAACAAAGCTGAACTGAATGCATAGAAGTGCCATTTACAGGTATTATTTAGATTTAAAAAGCAAAATGGACAAAGAAAACTCCATTTGCAAACATGTGTAGCTAGTTACATCAAGTATCAGCGAGCAAAAAGGTTTCAAGCCTTTATCGAGTGTGTTCAGCAGCTTGTGTGCAGATGATTAAAAAAAATGTTCAAGTGCTGTATAAATATGTGTGTGAAGCGGTAAAAGTGCTTCTAGTGCTCAACAGAATTAGAAATCCATCTGTTTTCTATACCTGGTTCATCTGATTCAGGGTCAAAAGAGGTCCTACCCCAGCTGTCAGGAGGTCAGAGGTGGTGTGCAACCTGGAGGGGCTGATAGTCCATCACAGCCAAAATACATTGCATTTACAATTGACCTCCGTGCCCCAAAAGAAACCCAACACATACATACCGTTTGTCAGACAGTAGTGGAGAAGTTGAGGTTTCCTCACAGCTTCTCTCTCTGGCAGTCACTTAGATGAAAGCCTGTAAATGGGAGCCACACACATGATTAATATGGACTCTAAAATGTAAACTCTTGATGGTCACTGGAGCTTTCACGTCAGTAAGTCCATAACATGAACTATTACAGCTATAAAGTTTAACCGTTATTAAATTAATCTTCCTCTTGGTAACTGAAAGATCTGCACAGACGGACTTGTGGAAATATTTAAGCGCACAAACCTTTCAAGACCTTTCATGCACTTCTTCACCAGTTCACACAGCAGTAAGGCCAGTAAGGCCAGTAAGGCACTGAAGTAATGAGTTAACAAGTTCCATCTGGCGACATGATGCTCGGACGAGGAAAGGGGGAGCGAGCTTGTAACCCTTCCATAGAAAATCCTTTTTACTCTTATTTACATGAATGTATTGAATTGGTACATTGTGTGTGTGCAGATTCTCACTAATGACTTGGGTGGGAAGGATAGTTTGCATCCTGTTGTTTATTAAAAAGTAATGCAAGCATTTGTTTAACAATAAACTGTCGTCTATTAAGCAAAAACCACCCGCAGGACACACACATTTGGTGGGTTATTTTAAGGCAAAAAATGACTGTGGCTACTTCAACAAACGTGCGGCATTCATGAGTCTAAATGATCCCTGTTAAAGAATATTCCAGTTGAAACACTCAGTCCACACACACACATGTCTCCTTGTTCACCTAGAGGAGAGCCGTTCTCATGGTGTTGACGGAGGAGACAAGGGTTCCCATTGACATGGTCGTCCTCCGCCCCTCAGATCCAGATGTTCAGAGTTAGCGGGCAGTTTGAAAACAGCTCACTTACTTGCACCATGAAGGATTTTTCACTCAGCTCCTGATAGGATGCCTTGAGAGGCTGAAAAGAGGACGAAGTCAAAAGAATTCAATAAGACGTGGAAGACGCTTTAAACGTGTGTTTTCATTGGACTGAAAGGTAAAAGTGTGACAAAACGGTTGTCAGATTAGTCCCCCTGTCAGCTGGTCTGGCTCCTCTCAGCATCACCCTGTTGAGATAAATGAGAAGTTATTTCTCAGCTATGAATGCAAACACACTAAAGGCGAGTGAAAGAACATTTGAAAGTCCCAAAAATGTCATCCCTGAAGAGACAAGAAGCAGAGAAGGACAGGGTCGCCGAAGAGAAACAGAGCAGATGTGACCAATCTTCCAGCCACATTGACGCCAATTCATTTCATATGATTATTCCTAGAAGAGGTTGAGTCTGCGGGCAGGAATTAAACTCAGTGCGGTTCCACCTTTTGGGAGTATTTAGGAGGAATGCAGCTCTATGCTAATACCTCCATTGACAAACATTAGTGACTGCTCATAGTTGGTTTAGTTTAGCTGAAAGGTGTCGTATCTGGAGGGGGTAAACTAAGTAAAAATGGTTTGTACTGGGTAACTAAGTGCTGTCCTTATATCTGATCCAGATCAAAATACAACTCAAACACATGGAGGAGCTGAAGCAGAGACCTTAACATGGACTGACTGATCCTACTGTTGTCAGTGTAGACACTTCCCCTGAAGACAGATGGTCTGTGAGTCCAAACAGCAGCCTCAGAGCAAGTGAGGAAAACTCCTTTGATCTGAATTAGATCTGGTGGGCTCCGTTCTGCTCCATGTTGATGCTGCCATAAAGACTCCTGCTGGATCCAGCTTACAGCATCCAGTAAATCAGTGTGAGAGGTTGTTTGCTTTATTGTACGGAAAACATGATTTTATTGTTTTGTTTTGTCTCTATATTAAGGCAGAAGGCTTTTAACAGAACAGAAACTCTGATTCATTATAAAGTAAAATAAACTAAAGCAAAGATGGAAAATGATCAGAAACTTCTGACAAATAATGAGTTTTTGTGCTTGTTCAATGTGCTTAACAGTACTGCGAATTGATCTCGTTTTACTGTCTGCTTTAAGACGGGATAATATGTGAAATAGTTGAATAGAAACCTTTAGCAGATGTTCTCCCACTTCGCTCCTCATGTGGGGGCCAGTGACCACAGCAGTTTGCCAACAAAAATGAACTCAGTTCAGGGTGTTTGTTATGCAAACTGTGATGCTGTTAACCTCATCATCTCTTGTTTTTAAGAGCCTTTGAGGTATTGATGTGAAAAGGGGAATGCTTGTTCAGCTTTTTATCAAAATGGACATTTGATATGACTTTTACAGAACAGAGTGTTTCCTCTGGTGTGGATTTGTGAGCCAACAGGATTAAAAGGCAAAACATGGCAATAATGAAAACACAAAAAGCAGTAACCTGTTATCACGGCTAAATACTACCTACAAAGAAATCAAGTCAAAGAGTTTAAATTTGATTTTTTTTCCTTCTTTTATTTCAGGTTTGGGGTTGGGTTTAGTGTGGATTTTCTACAGTGTGCTTGTTGTGAGACTTAATACTCCATGTAGAGCTAAATTTTGGTTTTGTGTGTTTAGTTCAAGTTCTTTCAACGAGACGCTATAAAATCTTGGGCAGGACACAACTTGAGACATATTCACACTTCAACAACCATAAACCACCATGGCATGACTGACGCAGCTGTGCACTAAAACAATGTTCTTCTTAAATAGACATCAATAAATGTGTTGCTACTAAGAAAATACACACACAGATGCAACGACATTGCCACACATCTGTGCATCTATTAAGTCTTTTATTCACGTTTAGCTGCTCCTCTCTGGTAAAAGACATGTTATCCTCTCTGAGGTTATTAGGCATGAACTTTGCAGATGTCTGACTCAGTTTTTTTTAAGAACATTTGTTTGTTTCACACACATGAAGCCATGGAGGCCCTCTTCAAGGTCACATCTGGTTGTAATTTATGGGGACAATGCATCTGTGGAACTTTGACCTCTGAGATCTCCTGACTTGCCCCATCAGCTTGACATTAAGTGAAATGGGTGATCCAACAGAGACGCACAAAGGAGGGCGAAGTTATTTAAAACTCAGTTCCAAGTATTACGTGAGGATATAATTACCTTTCATCCATCAGTTCTTACTGCCAAAGCCTGAATCTGTCAGGTCTGTTCACGACAGGGCGTCCTTACGCAGATCTTACAGCCTGCAAAGGATGGTTTTTACCAAAATGACTTAATGAAACTGGATAATGTGCATCCTTTAATAAACCCAAGGAGAGGCAGCGGAAAACAACCAGAGAAGCCCACAGGGTATGGCTATGTTATCCGACTCAGCGGGAGGTTTCCTGTTGAAGCACATCTGTCTCAGTCTGCAGCTCAACTTTACTCACAAGTGAAGCAGCATAGACACACATTCTGCTCAGGCTTCATGCAAACTCATTAGAAACTAAAATAAAACATATTTACTTGATAATGTTGTCTAGAATAGGTCAAACTTAATATCTACTGGCCAGAGAAGACATTCAGTATTATGCTTTTAAAGAAAATTGAAAATACATTTTTAAAGAAATTGCTCCACCTAGTGGGAACTGTAAATATGCACTCACAACAGGACGACTTTTAATGTTTCCATATCAAAGTTTATTGCTGACATGCATGTAGAGATCTGATGAAATAGAAAAATATGTTTATTTTTATACAAACGCATTTTTTCATCTGTACAATTAATCTGTTTTTTTTTGTATTTAGATGCCCGTGTCCAACCAAGCAGCTTAAAACACATTGTCCCATTGGGTTTAAACACCAAGTTCCACATCCTGAACCCAGTTTCCAGTTGGAATGGTCAGCAACATATCAGATATATGCCAACTACTTTAGAACTAAGATGATGTTTAAAAGAAGAAAAAAAAAAGGGAAATATATATAGAGATGTATACAAATAAACTGTACTATTCATTTAGTTGGGGTGGATTATTCTTAGTATTGATGAATGTTTTCTTTTTTCCCACCTAAACAGGTGAAACATCTGATTTCAGTAGCTTCCAAGTTTAAAGTCATGCAACAGATTTCTACAGAGTTAAACTTCAAACTATTACCATGCTTTTCAGTCCCCAATGCAGACTACCAGTAAAACTCTGTAAAAACAACATCTGAATGTGGTACAATCCACAAACTAGAAGCTGAAACACTGATCGATGGGGGAGAGTGGAGGAGGGAGACACCATGGGTTGTGTCTGGTGAAGGTTGACATTAACACTTTCCACAGATGGTCACTTAATGTCTGAACAAGCTACAGAGTTCAGAACACATCCTTTTCTACTAAAATACTGCTGTATACTCATGGAATTCACATTGAGGTGGGAGAAGGCCACCAGGTCTCTTTACAGATGATTTTAGCCTCCAGATGTGGTGGTTGATGGCCAACATGGCCTAAAGTACACGTCATTCTGCATGTGTTAAAACGAGTCACTGGGTAGAACTACTGTCAATACAATATGTCATGATGGTACATCATTCCCATACTGACCAGACGGTGCTGACTTGTGTTGATTTTGGAGCAATGGCTGAAAAATTACACCACGAAACCTCTCCATATAAATCAAGATACCATAATAATCATTTAGTTTATTCTGTAAAAAATAGATCTATGCAAAAGTCAGTCTCAAAATTAGTGTAGCTTAAGGTGTCCGCAAATTTTGCAGCAAAAAAAGTGGCAAAATATATTTGAAAATCGTAAGGAGGAAAAAAAAAATGCTACTTTTTCATGAATGTGTCTGAAAATGATGGAAAAAAAATGAAAAGACATAAGTAGAACCATGCATTAAGTGAAGATTGTAAAGCTGAGAGAGCAAAGAGATGCGGGGTGTGGCGTAAGTTACACCACGATTCAAGACTAAATTAAGGAAACGTTTAGACTTTTTACAAATCAGACTGTGATATGAGCCCCAGGGGTTATGGGGGGAGGGGGATCTACACAAGTGAATAAATAAATTATCATGAAATTACAAGGAAAAAAAAAAGAACAAGTAAAAATACATTTGAAAAATGTCCATAAGCTATGTTCATGCAATCAGAATATAAATAGGAGGAAGTCCAGAGAGCCTGAAGCAGAAACCAATACGCAAAGGCAAGAGGCATTGTACAAAGGCTTAACAGTCACTGGTTAGTAGCATCGCCATGGTTTTAAGATTCAAGACCACAAAAGAAGAACGCACCAAAAATGTAGAGCAAACTCAGAAGCTAAACTAATGAATCTGTGACTTTATATTTTCTTTTAAACTATGAAATATTACAGTATTAATTACCAGCCATCTGTTGGTCTCAAAGAGCCTAAAAATCAGGAAAGACAAGCATGTACAAGATGCGCTTGAGAGAGGGCTTAAGAGTGGCAACAGATATGTGATTATTTTCATTCTTAAAGCATTCATGTCACCCTCCCCCACCAAAAAAAAAAAACAAAAAAACAACAACATTCAGCCAAACTGTCTGAACAGAGCCTGCTCTGCTTTTCACAGTGTCTGCCACTGAGGCAGGCCAGGTAACAGAACACGATGATGATTGGAGGATAGCTTAAAAAGGTCAGAGTGTCAAAGGGTTACATGCTCAACAGCTCTGCACTCTTATTTTGCCTGGCACACACACACACACACACTCACACTCATAGATACTGCAACTGTGATGCTTCACATTCATACTGAGAAACACTTGTCCCATGATCTGTCTGTGAAGAAGGAACAGGGAAGCTACCTGGAAGCCATTTAATTCAGAATGAGCCTGTGAGTACCAGTTTCCTTGGCTAAGTAAGTTTAAGACAGTATTTTTTTTGGCAACAGAAACATAACAGTGCCTGATCATCTTTACAGCAGCACCGAGGAAGAGTTACCATGTATACGCCTTGGCATGTAGGCTCCAACAGTTGTACCCATTCAGTTCTTGGCGTTGTGACTTCCAGGTAGCTCACACTAGCTGCCTAGATGTTAAGAATAGATTTCCACAGGGATGAGTAAGAGGAGAAGATAATGCATTCCGTAAATATCAAAAAGATGTGTGCACACACGCTTTGATATTTAGTTCTCGCTTCAGCAACTACAGGGATAAAAATGCTACGTATTCAGGTAAATTATAAAAAGCTTATTCAGATTTTTTTAAGAAACCAGTGAAAAGGTTTCAAACATTTTCCCTCTGACAGAAAACATTAATGCTTTGTCACTGGTGGCATCAAGACTCCATTCTTACAATCCCTTGTCTCAGAACAGTGAACATGGTTTACCTACAGAGAAAAGGAGACAAAGAGGTAGATTGATTTGAAGCCAGGGTGATGGACAGGATACGGATCATTTCAATACAGAGGAAGAGGAGAGAGTGAGAGAAGAAGGATGGAGGTATACAGAAGTGACCTCTGTGATCAAGTGATTGGACTTGAAGCTATACCTTTATGAATAGGAGGGGGTTGCTACATAATTCTGGACCGGTATTGCTCAGAGGACCCAGAATTGAGGGCTAAGTGTTACACAAGGAAAAAAACGACAGGAGGAGGCGCAAATAGTTTCTTCAACACTGCTGGCAGAACCTTGTGTGACTGTGCCTTGTTGCACAGTGAGATCGAACGTCTGGGCAACCTGAAGATGAAGGACTGCTGCTTCAGTGTCCTCCAGGCTCCTTCGTATCTCAGAGTGAATCCACACAGGGGAATCGAAGCTCTGAGTTGGCAAATTGTTCTACAGCCCATCATGTCTGCTCCACCTGGCATACTAAAACCCACATAGAGGGTTGTCTGTTCACCTGCTCAGGCAGCTCCACCTCTATGCCAGGTAGGTTTGTGGCTTCCTGTCCATGGCCCTCTCTAGCTTTTGCAGGTGTCTTTACTTCCTGAGACCAGAGAGACTAAAGTGGGTTCCTGGACACTATTTCCGAAGGAACCGTTGCGCTAGGATGGCGGCATCTAACGGGCTGACGGGTTGGGCATCGTGGCCCAAACGCCTTACAGGGGGGATGCTGCCAAATTGGCGCTTGGAGAGAAAGCTCTTGGTTTCATGGATAGTGTTCTTCTCTTCAGCCAGCAGCAGTTGCTGGCGCATGTAGTTTTCAAACTCGTACTGCGAGGACTCCTCAATCACCTTAGCCTGGACACAGAAAGTTAAAACCATTCAGCTCACTTTTTTTTTTTTTTTAATCACTGCAGTAAAACTATAAAACACTGTAAATTTGACCAGACTGGTAAAAATTTGTCCATTACAAGTGAATCGCTTTGCTTTAATTTAACTGCTAAACAAGTTAGCACATCTTTAGGCATCATGCATGCTCAGGATAACCTGCACAGGTTTAAGATCACATCAGCTTCTGAGACCTTTACCTCTTGCAAATGCTCTGGCTGATTGACTTGATCGTCAATATCTGGAACAACCTGCAGAGGGCCGCTCATTGATGAAACAGACTGCCTGTGATTAAGTAAACATAGCAACACATTAAATTAACAAGGATGAGCTGGACAGGGCAAATACAATTATCAACACTGCAAATTTAAAAAAAACTCACATTTTTTAAACAAATCAATTTATGGCACTTCATGGTGTAGTTTTTCTGACGTCCACCAGAGGGAGCACTTACCATGAGGCAATGATGACACTGAGCGACTCCAGCACTTCTCCTGCAGTCAGCCTCTGCTGTGGGTCCAGAACAAGCAGCTTGCGGATGAGGCACACCGTGTTCTCTGACACGCGACCGTCCCTGTAAGGAAGAAGTTTGTTAATAAACAAAAAAAAATGTGTTGTTTTAAATGAGTTTGCATGCTTTTGGTAAATTTCATGCAAAAATGTCACCAAATGCATAAAACAATCAATTTCACAGAATATCTGTACACTGAGGCAAAAAAAACCTGTCTAATACTGAAGATTAGGATGTCATAACATTTATAAAAATAGTTTTAATAACTTGTAGTCAGTTGTTCATTTCTATCTTTGCTTAAAATATAAATAAAAAAAGAATGAATAACAACAACATCACTTTAGATAAATACCAAGGAGGTAAAACACTCACTCTGGGATGGAGTACTCTGCAGCCTTGATTTTACGAAAAAGTTCTTGAGGTATGCTGTCATAAAAGGGGAACTGGCCATACAGCATGGTGAACAGTACCACACCAAGAGCCCACATGTCACTGGGTTTACCACGGTACGGTCGACCTGGAGACGAGCAGAAGAGGGAATTATACTCTGTAACAACAAACTGCATAAAATAAGTGAACAATAAAGTTTGTTACGGAACCATTTTTCCTTATGTGACTCAGGAGGGAACACTTAAAAAGTTCAGTCCCTGTAGAGTCACAGGACCCAGTAACTAGCAAACACATTCGTGTTGCAACTTCAAACCCAAAATGTTTCCTAGAAATTCACAGAACAAACATTACTTTTTAAAAAATGGGATAGATATTTAGGTTATAAAGTCTGTGACGATAAACCAGCTGAGCAGGAAGTGTGAAATCAATACACATGAACTGATGAAGATGAGGAGTCGTGGTTGTGAGTTACCATAGGCAGTGTTGTTACAGCCAGGGAGGCGGCAGCAATAGCAGTCAGCAATCATGTTAAAGCTTGTGACACACACATAGGCGGGGGATGGGAGTAGTTTCCCCTCTAGTGAGTCATCAGTGCATGAGTCACTGAAGCTCTGTTTAATTGTGTGGCTCTCACGTTATTCTGATATGTACTCAAGGGTTTTATCCACAGTCTTAACTGGTTGGATTGGAAAAATGCACATCTTAAAGCGGCCTAAATCTTGTATGGGTCCAGGATGTTGCTCAGGAAATCCTTGATTAAACTGATTAAATGAACATCTGCCAATGTAGAGCATGCTTAAGCATGCATGTTACTGGAGTATGGTACTCATATGTGCACATTGAGGAGATGAACAAAGAGGTTCCTGCTTTTCTCAAAATAGACAGAGAGAGCAGCTTCCTTTGCAGACAGCATGCATGAGAAAGTGCAGCATCACCATGATTATGCTGAGAAAAAAATCTATTTTGTCCGAGATTGCAACACAACCTCCTTCGGGTTGCTCAGTGATGGGATTTTAAAAATATCAGACGTAATACATTACGCAATGCAATTACAAGAATCCTTTCTGTAAGCAAATAAATAAGAGCAACGTATCAGAAATGTTTAACAGTGTGGCAAAGACACCAAAACCCTGTGCTTCACTTGTTACGGTGGGTTTTCACACCTGGTCAATCACAGCTCAAGCAGGTGGGACTGATGAGACTGGTTTTTGAACATGTCAGAAATCAGTGGCATATTCAGCCTTTTGCAACAAATAAATGCTGGAAAGACGCTTCTGGACCTTTTCGAGGGTCTGAAATGCAATTTGTTTGATGTAGACAGTGTCTTGTACAGGCTTTTCACTCACCACTCAGTACATCAGGGCTGATGTATGCTGGACTTCCTCTCTGGTCTTTCAACAGGTCGTCCTCGCTCACCAGGTGTTTTCCCAGGCAGAAGTTTGTAATGGTGATACGATGAGTTCTTTAAGCACATAAAAACATATCAGATTAATACAGATTTTATACTAAGGATAATGATTCAACATGTAAACCCCCCCCACTCCTAATGAAAGCTACACTATTCATTTCTTCAGATCAATCATGATGTTAGATTTTAAAGTCAAGCTTAAATTTTCATCTTTATTTAATATTAAATGCAGGGATAAAAGAAAAAAAAAACTCCTGTAATCAGTGATGACTCACACAGACATAATCTAAATATTATCTGCTTC
>JBAMIG010000006.1:7399106-7410583 GCA_037177335.1 Kiunga ballochi
TCTGCACCTTATCATACAACAGAGCTGCTGTAACAATTGAATTTCTCCACTGTGAGATAAATAAAGTCTAAGTCTAAAGTCTATAAATGGCAAATTTGGTTTCATCAAAGCACACTTGGAAGGCAAAACATCTTATTTTGGAGTTGCAATTTAACTTTCCACTTTGGAAAGTAAATTAAATCAATAACAAAAACAATAAAATGTTAAAAGAAAATGTAATAATGTAAAATGAATCACGCTATAAGTGGAATATATGTGAACAATGCCATTTATTTACAGCAATGCAGTAGGTAGTCTGGGTAATTTGTTATTACATTATGTAAGGGTGTGTTAAAAATGACATTTAATACAAAGAAATATTATTTTTAGCTGTTTTGTTTTTGTCAGTAATATGAAAACAATGGGTATAAACAGAATTGCTACCACATCATCTGGACATCAGCAAATGTCTTCTACAGTGAAATGTCTCCATTTCTGATGCGGATTTCTCGTGCCATCCTGCACACTTCAAAAAGTCCACAGCAGCAGGTCATGAGGGCATCATTGCATACGGTCCCCTATGGTTAAAAAATCAGAACAAAAATTCACAAGATAAAATGGGAGTTCTGCATGAAGAAATGTGATGCAATACAGGTTTTTCTGTCTCTTGCAACACCCATTATTTCCTACGTTCGTGAAATCTCTGCCTTTCCTAAGAGCTAAGGTGGTGTAGACAGTAAATCCTCACACACATATTATGGAACGTTTGAAATTGAACATACCTGAATACCATAAGTCAGTCTCATATGAGTCCTCATGGCTGTCATGCCACCTGGCACACAACCCAAGCAGCAGTTTTCACCATATTTATCAGCTGTATAACAGCTCAGCGCAAGTGGGCAGAAAAAACCAAGGGCACCTAAACAATAAGGGTTATTTTGTTCAAGATTGTTTACATAATTGCAAGAAAATACACAATCACACTTTATAAATGGACAAATTGCAGAACTGTACTTACAGACCAAACAGTCACTGCAGCACAAGCACAAACCAGTGCTCCACTCTCCAGTTTGGACATTCGTCCCATAGCCACCTGCACCAGGTTGATGAGTGACCACTGGATTTGACATTATGGATGCTGGACACACTGGTTTTAATACAGCTGTCCTGTGAAGAACACGCTGAGCTGTTATCACCGCTGTAGGAGCGCAGATTGTTGCAGGTGGAAAGAAGAGATGGCTTACATCAATCCTACCATGTGCCAAAAGCACTTGGAGATAACATCCTTTTATCTAGTTTATGATTATTAGACTATTAAACTCTAATAATAAAGATAAACATTTTGCTTTTAAATAGAATGATAGGTGTGACCTATTCGATCACTATATCAACAATCAGATTCACCACAAAGTATATACATAACAATACTCCTAATGAGGCAGAGAAAGTCTCTGTCTTGTCTTGTGTGTTTATATTTCTTGGGACTATTTTATTTCTAAATGGAGACATAGCTTGAACTAGGTAAACACAATTTTCCCCACAGTAATGACTGTGAAGCTATGTGAAGAAACTGTTGCACGACAGAAAATAAACACAAAGGTTTTACTTCACTTAAAGAACATAAACACCACTGTAATCCTTTCAAAATGGTAATGAATGCAAAAAACAAAAACAAATGAGAAAACACAAAGAAAGCCTTTTTTTTTTTAAAAAAAAAAGATGATTTACTGTGAGAGGAAAATAATATGTGTGACTTACCAGAAGCGTCTGAGTCTGAGCTCCTCCTGATCAAACTGACAAGCTGCACGACCACACAGGAAACTGTGACGAGCTTTGAGCTACGAAAGGCTGGTTTGCCAACAAACTGTTTCAGAGGATGACAAAGATCTGTGGTGAATTAAACTGGGCCAATTAACAAGAACTGTTGCATTGCTTCAAATGCTGCAGGTGAGAACAGGTCAACTGCTGCAGATTGTGGCAAACGGGGTTCGGTTGGGAATTTGATTAAAAGGGTCCTCCATCTCATCGGATGGTCGGAGTTCATGGAATTCTGTAGCTGTGTTTAAACCACTCCTTCATGTGACACCCACTAATGCAGCGAGTCATTCTGCTAAGGTTTGGATTAAAAAGAAGTAGTGTGTCACCACTGCAGTTTCTCAGAGAAGAGATGGATTTACTGATGGTCTGCATGCAGCTACAAAACCCGTTTTCAGAATGAGTAAAACCTTTAAAGAGAGGCTTTAAACATTCATGCAGCTTCAAATGACATATGATGTCATTTCGAACTTAATTAGCATTTCATAAAAGAATACAAGTTGGGAAGCAGCAGAAAAGATCACTTGATGTTTATGGTCTTGTGAGGATGTACAAGATAACTTTAACTTCTATTCGGGAGGCAAAATACAAAATATCAGACGTTTTTACCAAAGTTTTGCTCTGATTTTATGATGAACTGGATATGCTAAAACATTATATGGATGTTTATGGAGTTGCTTTCACATTTTCTAAATGCTTCTTTGCAATCCATGTTCTGAAAAGATGCATATAAAAGCTGAAAGGAGTTAAAGCTTACACCCCAAGATTTATTTTCTATAAGACTATGCAAAACAGGAATATCAGCATAAACAGCAGATGACAAACTCCCATTATTATTATTATTATTATTACTATATTCTATTTATATTTCAGGTTCTAGTTTCAGTAAATGTGTATAAGTAAGAATAATTAAGCATTTTGTCACATTAAAACAAAATCACAACTTTCCGGATCGTTTTTATTCACATTTATTTGACACTTTCATTTACAGATTAACCTGAAAAAGTAAATATGACAGAATGAGAATAAAAGTAATTAATCCACAACTGAAAGTGAGAAAACATTTATGAAAAACAAAAATTAAGAATTAACTGTTGCACAGAAATGATATTTATTGCGCCTTAACCGCTGTTTCCTTGACTTCCTCTGTCTCTGTGGTCTTTAAGCTCTGCGTCAGCCTCAGTTTTTGCTCTGCTTTCTGTTTCTGGACAGCCTTGAAGACCTGAGAAGAGAAGAACATGACGTGTTAGGTGTAAAGTAACACCCTGAGAAGCTTCTTCAGCTTATCTGAAACACTAAATTTAGTGTCTCCTAAGTTTGAAGTATTTCTTTTATGAATAATTACTTAAAAAAAACTATTGCGGAATAGCACAAATTATTACCCCTGAAAACAGAATAATGGAGTCATTGTTTGTCACCTTAATGCAGAATTCTTTCTTTGCCAGCCAGCGGCGGGTGCTCCGTCTGTAGTACTCAGGGGGGAAGGTGTAGGTGATGTCCAGCTGCTCACACACTCTCTCAAAGGCATCATAGTGAACCAATCTAAGATTCTTCAGAAGCTTTTTCCGTTGGTCAATAGCCATCAGCATCCGTCTCTTGTTTGCTTTGTCCTGATATGAAATAAATAATCAGACGCTACAAATGTGTTCCAACAAATCCCGGGACGAGAGTGCAACTACTGATACCGACTTCAATTCAATTTAGCTTTATTTGTATAGCTCAACATCACAACAATGTCTTTTCAGGGCAACCTGGTTGACATTACTTAGAACGGTCACTTTGTTAATGACACGGTTATAAATCTAACTGAGTTGCAGCTTCAAAGCTGCGACTTCCATTTTCAATACGAGTCTTATAGGTGTGACGTAAGATGGAAACTTCAGATTCTGGCCACGTTTGGTTTAATTTTGTGTGAGGGAGTACACAGGATTTCCTGTAGCACATACACGCCTCACACAAGAGTAGGACAGAGGAAAGTTCTATATGAAAGCATTCACCCTGAGATGTTACGTAATATGCATAAAAGCTACACAGCAAGTGTTCTTGATCAACATGCAAAAGAGGAAAAATGATTTTTCTCACCTTGTGGTGATTTTGCAAATGCTCCTGGTAGTTTCGAATTCTTGCCGTCAAAATAGCCACTAGAAGAAAAAGAAAAGAAGAGGGAGTCAAACCCCAGGAACTGTACATAAGCCTCATCTTTGGATTTAATCGCACAGATGTGCATAGTTAAAGAGAAGACTCTGACCCTTTACTTCCACCGAGCTGCGGTCGTTCTCATCCCTCTGCACCTTTCTGATCAGCTGCTCTTTCTTCAGCTTCAGCTTTTCGCTCTGAAAACACAAAACATTGTGTTTGTCGCTCGTGTTAAATGAGTTGCTCCTAAAATAGGTACATTTAGCAGATTAGCAGAAAAAACCATCATTAAGAATGTAAAAATGAAAACAGTTGAAGTGTGTTTAGAGAGGAGTTCTTACATGGTTAGCTAGCTCCAAGGAAAGAAGACGTTTCACAACATCGTCAGTCCTGTAGGAAGAAAATATATCAGTGTCCCTTATGTTCATTAGATCATCAAATACATGAAGTGTAGTGTGAAGAGAAACTTGACGGTTGATGTTTTAAGTTAAGTAAATATGTTGGTTTACATATGAGCAAGAGGAACAGCTGCGTATTCCATTTTCAGCATCGCTGGAGGCAGATCGCTTAGCTGGCTCTCTGAAACTGGAAGAAAGCAAAGCGAACATGAGATGTTTCGTTTAGCAAAACACACGTACATATGGTTCCATGAGAACACTGCCTCAGTAAATACCTGTATTCCTTTTCTTTGCAACTCGAGCATAATGTCGTTTTGGTGGTGGAGCAGCAAAGCTTCCTGCAAACGGAGACAAGGAAAATCTTTGTGCAAACTCATATTGCTGAGGGAGTCATAGAAATCATCACTGGAAAATCTGTGTGAAAGGAAATGCGTTACATTTTTCCGTTTACAGAGCCTTAAAAAAGGATCTTTAAAGAACACATAATGAATAAACACAAAAAGGTTTGGCATTAACCAGTGAAAACTATGAAAAAAGTACTGAAGCAGGTGTTCAATCATTATTAAAATGCTAAAATCATGTAAGTTGACATGTGCATGAAATAGAATCAGGTCACTTTAAATTCACTTTAGGTGTTTCTCAGTCAGGTATGACTCAATGTGTTTACACAACTCACAAAGAAATATTTAATCCATTTTATGCTATCATTAGGAACTTCTGCTTTATGATTAAAAAAAATAAATAAATCAGCCAGACTATCCATATTGTGATGGCTCATACATCTCATTCACTGCAGCTATAGTAGGGATCTGGCTACATATTTAATGTTGCAATCCTCAGTGACAGTGTAGGGGACGGAAAAGAATAAAGCAGCAGATATACATGTTCCCACGGCCCCTGAGAGCTGGTAGTCAGAATAATGTTTGTGACAAAAAGCATCCATCAGCGCAACAGATGCAAAGATTGACATTTCACAGGTCATGCATAGTAATACATTTTAGCTGGCAACACATTTTCTTGTGTTGTGCAAATGATTGTAATGAATTTTGATGAGTTTGAAGCAAATATTAGTTGATTTGCAATAAGTTTGATGAAAAACTTGTTGAGAAATGATCTGCAAGTAAAATGTTTCTGTCTGCATGTGAAGACCTGGTGTATTTGTGGCTGTCAGGCAGCGGAAAAAATAAAGCCCACCAAAGTGTGAAAACAAGCTAACACAATCTTAAACGGGAAATGAGAGTACAACCTCTCTAGATGTTTCTGATAGCAAAATAAAGCAAGATTATTAGCTCTATTAGGTAGATAGATAAATGCGCTTTTTGCAGCGCCTTGTTTTGTAATCAGCAGATATACATGTTCCCACGGCCTGACTTCATTTGTTTGGAACAATAAACATGATTGCTATTCACATCATATAAGATTTTTTTTTTTTAATTATTTTTGTGCATTATACTTTTCTTCCAACTGTCATGAAATGACCTTAAAACCCATCCATCTATTTTCTACATTGCTTAGTCAAGTACTCAGACACGGGGACCTGGAGCCGATCCCAGCAGGCGAGAGGCAGGGTACACCATCACTGGACACCAGTCTGGGTTTAACATATAGTTATATTCTGCATTATTCACCTGAGTGGAAATTACAACAATGTAGTACAGTTCTACATGTGGATTTCTTTAACCAGTGTTATAACTGGTTACTAGTTTATCATGAATTATTTTGAACATTACGGCTATGAATGACGAGGACTGTGTGAACTACAGTATGTACAGTACTATGCAAAAAGCAGAACCAACTCTGATTATGTTTGTTTTGCTTCAAGGGAACCTTTTTGTGTTGAAATTGTTTTTAGCAATTGTTCTTCAGGTAATATAAATGTGTTTCAAAATGTTTTCTTTTTGTCTTTTTGTTTGACAAATGTACCCAAATCATTCAAAACTCATAAGAGAAATGTTCTGCCTACATTTAGACAACTTAGCCAAGAAGCTATTTGAAATTCAGGCACTTGCAATGTGTTACAAATACACAGTTATTTATTGTTTTCCATTGTTGCATCAATAAAAACATTCCAAAGAATAACACACAGGACAACTACCCCTGCATTTCTATTGGAGCATACCAGATTCAAATGATTGAGTAATTTAGCAGACTTGTGCAGAGACTGATGTCAGGCAGGAGTGCCCAAGTTTGGTCCTCAAGATCTTGATGTAACCTGTAACACACCTGAAATTGCAGAATTCCCTCATCTATATGCCATCAAGCTCTGCTGAGGCTTGGTACTTAGCTACTCATTTGACTGAGGTGTGTTGGTGAAGGTTTGCATGTAAAAGCTGCAGGATTGTTGATCTCCAGGATTGACTCGGTCACTCCTGATGTTAGGTTTTGATGTTCTGTCAGGGGTTGCAGCAGAAAACTTCTAAAACATGCAGGGCATAGGAGCTCAAAGATCACAATTGAGAGTCCCTCATATAGCCTTATATAAATGAGGTTACACTAAAACGTTTATGAACGTCTACTGTAATTTATGCATCACAGTTCTCTTGATATGTTGATAAAACGAATAATCAAAGTAAATGATAAACCAAATACATAAACAAATGCCTAATACATAAATTGCAACACATTATATGGATATAAATATATAATAAATGGTAAATAAAAAAAAACGGGATGAATAAAAAAGAAATTATTAATGGTCGTTACTCAGAATAATAACATTCTACAAACTCAAATCTAAGTTATTAAGCAGTTAGGTTTATTCCCTTAGTGTAGAGGTGGTTGGTTATTTTGTCACCATTTTGACTCGAACAGTTTTGTCAACGCTACTGATAGCTGTTTGTGTCAAATATTACAGTAAGCTAAATAACAGAGTCATTGCTGGAATATGACAATAGTTTGGCATAAGATAATACGGATAAGAAAGGTATTTACGCTATAAAGTAATGTATTGTTAGTGTATGCTAGCTTTCCTCACACGTACCTCTGTTCATTTTTGATAATAATGCCGAACTGCACGTCCAGGGTTTGACTGACAGCACGGAGCACAGAGCAGAGCTTTCACGCAAAACGCCGGCTGACGACTTCAGAACAGCCCGCAGGCCAATGTTTGCGAACATGCCTAAGATCAGATATAACTTGTCGCAATAAACTCTCCTAGAAATATACGAATACTGTACATATAACCACACTCGACCCCTACATGTGGTTCGCCATTTTGACCAGACATCACTAGTTGAGTGCAAACAGGCTGCACTTCCGATCCCAGAGCGCATCGATGAGGTCCACCCCTTCTCCACCCCCCCCCCCCACACAAAGAAATAGAAAATAATAAAATAAAATAAATAGAAGAACAAATAAATTAATTAATATAATAAGTAACCATTTTTTATTGTGAAACTCACGATTGGATTGAATGAAAACCTACTGTAGAAACTATTCTACTTTAAAAACAATAAAAATAATAAAAACAAAGATAATATTAATAATAATAATAATAATAACAAAGATTATTATTATTATTATTATTATTATTATTATTATTATTATTATTATTAATAATAATAATAATAAACTTGTGTTATTGGCACATGAACTACTAAACTGTTAAATCCCTACATTTTTGGACATATATGCCAAAATAATCCTTGTTTTACTATCCATCTTGATAATGGACAATGGAGTGAGAACTACTCAACTATTTCTTTAATCGAGCGAGCGTTTCTATCAGTAGTCTTGTACGTAGACTGTCTTTCGGAGCATCAAAATAGCTGTGACATTATGAGTTGGGAATTCTAACTTACCATCTTTTAGGTGAGTACAGCTTTATCTTAATTTTCTCTATCACTTTAAAAAAAGAGTGTTTTAAATGTGTTCTTTTGTTGTTTTATTGTTTGAAGACACAGGTTGTTCTATTCTGCCCGTGACTCGCTCACCCTAACTGAACTGATCATAATGCTTCATGCACAGCAATTAACACAATGAAATTAATGAGTTCAAACTAAATATGGAATCTCATGATTTACATTAGAAGTTTAAAGTGCATTTGTTTACAAAGGTCAGTGTATGTATTTTGTTATACAACTACACTGAAATTATCTGAAGACATGGGCCTACATATAATCTCCCACAATGTCAACAATAAAGAAATAAGAAATCCTTTAAGGTCTGCACCAAAAAAAAAAAACTGTGTATTTTTTTTGTTCCTTTTTATTAGAACAATCAATCTTTTTTTAATCAGACCCAACCCCCAGTTTACATAGATTTATACACATTTACCAATCAATTGAGATATCAAATAATAATAAAAGCAGCATACATTTAGAAATGTAATGAAAATGTTAAGCAAGTCAATTACAATGGTATTTCTTTCAAAAAATCTGCTGGAAAAAGCACAAACGTCTTTTTGGTGGTGGTGCCACATCACAGTACTGTTCTGCACTTTGTCTGACGTTGGCCATCATATGAATTCTATTTGTAATGGATGAATGACTTGTCCCAAAGTAAACGAAACTGCAAGGCAGAAGTTCCTTTGAGAGGCATCAGTGTTTCTTTTAAATGGCTGCAGTCTCTCTTGTAGATGAACCACACATTTGAAATGGACATATAAAAAGGTTTCCAAACCATAGACTAAAAAAGAGTTCCAGACAGGGACAGGCACTTGCAACTTGATTAGACTTGAGACTTGTACGATTACACAAGTGTGTCTATGAGATCACTGTCTTCCATTCGCTGATTGTTGGCAGGAATGACTTATAGAAGGGTATGGTAATCTCTGTGTGGACTTCTTTGTGCCACTTTTGGACATAAAAATAGCTATGATGTCACATGTATTGATAATAAGGTTCACTCATTTGTTACCATGCATTTATTGGACCCTCTTAATGTATCTGAGGCCCAGGTTCTCATATAGCTTCTTTACCAACTCAAAGCTACTCTAGCTGTGATAAAGACAAGTGAAAGTTGTGGCAGTTTTATTATTTTGTATAGTCATCATGAGTTTGGCTCCTCAAAGCAGAGCCTCCTTCTGCTCAATTAGAAGAACACCGAATGTGCATGTCCACAGAAATGGACTGAAAGCCATGGATTATGCCAGATAAATTGACTTGGCATGTAAAACTTGACTTTTCTGGCTTTTTGGCAATATAATGGCATCATTTATGGTAAATAAGAAAATAGATCTGTCCCCTTTGTATCTCAACTTTATCACTATAGCACACAGTTCAGTCATGACATATTTTAGAAAGTAAAGTATATTATGAAAGGATTTACATTTGATTAAATTGTGTTATTTGAGTCATTTTACAAAAAAAAAAAATTGATCAAAAGTCATTTTGATTTCATTGTAGATTGGTAATTTTACAGACATTACTTAGCTTCTCTACCTTTATTATTTAAATGCTGCAGTGGCATACTGATCAGCGATGAAGTGCCATCTAGAGGATTTTATAAGCCTAGCCCAACTAAACCAAGTGGCAGAGATGGTTCAAGTTGATTTGAGCCTGGTGCATCAAACAATCAGAAATAGTGACTTAAAGAGTGGTTTACCAAACAATTGAGCACGACCTTAAAATGGTTTTTAAAAAATTCTCCCCAAAAAAGTATCAATAAAATGTGGTAAAAGATGAATCAAACTTTTAGTATCTAACTTGTGAGTAATATTTGTTCTATGCAGGTCCAGCCAAATGTTGCTTAAAAAAGTCAGCATTTTTAAGCTAGTTACTGTCCTAATCAGCATGTGTTTTTAATCATTTTCACTATCATTAATGTTTAATACTCGTAGAAAAGGAAAGTTATCCCAAAAGCTGACTGGGTCTTCCCCTGTTTTTGCAACGTTATCATTACTTGGTTCGAAAAAACACAGCTCTCCAGGCCTCCCATTAGGCTCCATATTCTGATAACATTTAGGAGTGAAAGGTTCTTCTGATGATAGGAGGGGCTGGGTGGATTCGGAGCGCAGATATGCAGGAGGTGACACTGGTGGTGGACTGCTGGATGGACCAGAGAATATCACAGTGGCATAGGGAGCAGTTCCACTGTGTGAACCAACGTATTCAGGAATGAATGGTGAGCCACAAATGGATTCTCCTAGATCACTGGTGTTCTCTGAGCTGTTTAACCAAAGATCATCCTCTTCTTTGCTTAGCTTGGTTGTGAGATCCAGGAAGCTGAGGTGAGACAAGTATACTGGATTTGGCTCTTCACTGTCCCAGGAATCATGTGTATACTGCAAAAAGACAACAGGTCAGTCATTTACTAAGTAAATTAAAACCTACAAGCCCAAACTGGTGTTACTATGAATAAATAAATAATAAATAATACCACTTTTTATTTGCTCCTATTTAATGTATGACAAATGTACTGTATATTACCTATGTGTGTGTACTGTATGTGTGAGTGTGTGAGAACAAAACAAAGAAATAAACAGAAAAGAATCTATTTATCTATTTCAATCAAGAATCAATCTAGAACAAGTTTACTGAAGGGGCTTTTTAATTAGATTAATCAATGGGGTTAAAATTTGCCAAAATTTAGTGGGCCTGCTTTAACTAAAAACTATAGGGAACACCAGCTTTCCCACCTGGGTTGACTCTGATGCCCATCTTTTGATGCTGCTGTTGGCTGGGTCTGGAACAGCTGGCCAGAAGCGCCCCGGCGGCATTGAACTGAAAAATGCAAACATAAAGGGCACATAATGACAGGGAAAGACTTTCAAAACCTTAGGAGAATTTGGTGATGATGTTACCTTTTGTGTTTGGAGAAACAAGCCGTGACAGTGAGAATAATCAGAAGTGACAGTCCAACACCAGATGTGATCATAATCACAATGGTAGCTACATCTTGGAGGAGAATAGCAAAGTGTCAAGCTTGGATTTAAAAAAGAAAAATCACAACAAAACAACAAGATATTCTGTTCATTTGTCATATATGTTTGGCCAGTGTCAAATGATGAAACTTTACCAACCGAAAGGTTCAAGCTTAAAATAAACAGTTGACCCATTCAGGCTCCCGCCGCTTGTGCTAACCATCATAAACACTTCATACATAGATGCAGAGTTTAGGTTTTGAAGGACCAACTTCCTCTCTTCAGGGTTTGCAGTAATGACTACAAGACAAAACATTTTATTTTATATATATATATATATATATATA
>JBAMIG010000006.1:7410683-7421101 GCA_037177335.1 Kiunga ballochi
ACCAACTTCCTCTCTTCAGGGTTTGCAGGAATGACTACAAGACAAAACATTTTATTTTATATATATATATATATATATATATATATATATATATATATATATGTATGTATTTATGAGTACATAAAAATATATATACATATATAAAAATAAACATGAAATTCAGACTTTCAACTTACCATTAACAGGTCCATCCTCAACCCAGTAAAAGATCTTGTAACGTTGGATAATTCCATTCCTTTGTTCTAAAGGTATCTCATCCCAGGTAAGCTCAATATGGGAATTCCAGGTCTGTTTAATTAGTAATTTTGGAACTTCAGATGGGGCTTTAAAAAAAACAGAAATAGGTCTCAGATGGTGATGTTTCGTTAAATCATTATTTAATCCCACAGACACCAATAGTAAACGTTTCATTCCACAAGAGGGCATTGTTTCATCACATATCATTTGTTCCCTGCAGAGATTGCAGTTCGTGCTCCATCTGCCGTTCACTTCTTTAAAATATAGCAGACCAAGTTTCACACCTCTGCTTGCTCTTTGTGTGATCCTCCTCATGTATTTGGTAACTTACCCTTTTGTTTCACATAGGCATTAACAGTCAGAGGAAGACCAATCCCATCCTTAAACCTAGGATATACAGAGATCCCAAAGGGCTTGTAAGGCTCAAAGCTGCCTATTGATGAGAGTGAAGAGGGTAGAGTGGATCAGTGGCCACAAGCTGATAACGGTTTGTACAGGGAGGTTGTGCAGGTTTTATTTATATATTTATTCTGCAGAACAGGGATTATTGCAATTCATGTTAAAAATGTAATACAAATATCAAAGACATACCTGTTATGATGAGGCTAGACTGGTTTTTATCTGTCATTTCAAACTGGATGTGGGAAGGACTAGTCTTTAATAAAGGCAACCATTCCACCACATAACCCGTGAGACCTGAGGTAATCTCACTTTTCCATTGGACCAGAAGAGATTTGTCATTATGAGGGACTGCAGTAACATCTGTTATCCCAGTTTGAACTATGAAGACCCAAAAACAAACAGTAGTTCACTCAAATACATATGTGTATGTAACCAAAGTAATTATCCAAACCACTTTGGTTTGCTTTATCTAAAGATGTCAGCTACCTTTGCGCTTGTAAATGCAAACTTCATTGGGGTTGGATTTTCCTGCTCTGTTCACAGCATACAGATAAACTTTTTTTACTCTCCCAGGAAGTCTGAAGGTGCAGTAATTCTCACTTGTAGAGCAGAGCTTTCCCTCTCTACTGTGTAGTTTTTGCACTGAGACGACATATGAGACATTTAGGCTGTTTGCCCGGAAATACTTTGATGGCTGAGAAAGAATGAAACAAATAAAAAGTAAAGTTTAAATGAAGGACTTGCCAATCTTGACCCAAACTGTAACTGAAATAACAAACAAGTAACACAAACAAGTGTTGTTAATGTTTAACACTAATGCATGTACCTTCCAGAGCAGCTGTATGCTGAGTTGTGTGGAAGTGTCATCCCTTGTTACCTTCGTCCACATGTCTAAACGTCCAGTGGGAGCTGAGAGGAAAGAGATGGCTGTCAGCATGGCATCTCGTCAAAAGCCTGAACTGCTCTTCAAACTCTTTTGAAAGTAAAACTTCACTATGTAAGACAGTTCTATGGATTCCCTGCCAGAGTGTGCAACAAAATTCAATACTTCAATTCAGTCTCATCTATAGAGCAGAGCAAAGGCAGATGCAGAACATGACATTTGCATACACTGAAAAGACCAGGAAAAAAAGAAAGAAAAGGCAATAGATTGGGAAATGTTTGAATGATTGTGTTACTCTTAATTGATCTGAGTCCTACCGCTCTCCAAGGTGACTCCAGAATGGCTGCTGCTCCACTCACTCCAGGGGCTCTGTTGGTATCTGACTCTAATCTGAGCCAAATACCGAGTACCATGCAGGAGGGAACACTGCTTCACTGGTTTGGATGGCACACGGTCAACCGATGATACCCGTTTCCAGATGATCTAACACAAACCATGAAATGTGACAGACAATATCTCAAACTTTGCCCTGTTTGTTGAATTAAGTTAGTGAATAGATTTCAATGTACAGTCTGGTCCCCCATCTGACTGCTGTCAGCTGTCAGTTGAATTTCCAGATTTAGATTGTTGTGACTCATCCAGTCCTGTTGCTGGGATAAACTCCATCTTAGACTCAGACAGCCCAACCTGTCCGGCACCACTTGAGTGATATCGGGTCGATCAAACTTAGCTGACATAAAAAGAAAAAGAATAGTTAAAACTTCTGTGGAACTGAGATTTTGTCTCCAATCGTTTTATTTTTCCTAATCTTTGCACCAGAGAGGAGATGTTTGACACAGAGCTAGAGCGTCATGTGGATTACCTTCATATTTTAATTATGAAGATAATCATCAAGCTTTAAAAAAAAACATTATTGCGATGACCTTTAAAAGTCAGAGGAACACTTTGTGCAGTAGCTACTATCAGTATGCCTGTAAACCTCAAAGACTTTTCTAAACACCTGGATAAATAAATATTCTATTTCAGATTTTATGAAAGATGATCTTAATTAATTCCCCAAGTTATTCCACTTTAATTCAAGCAAGATGACCAAAGTACTTTTCTAAACCATTCACTTGATAAATAGCAGGTTGTTAGTCAAGAAAAGTGATGTTCAGGAGTCATATTTACATATAAGAGGAGTAAATCAATGAAGAAAATGTTTTTTTCTTTCATTGTGAATTCTCACCTGCACTAATTGGTTCTAAAATGACAGGTACTGAAGTTACACCTCCAAGGTCATTCACAGCTTTCACATATATTTTCATTTCAGCAAACAGACTAAATTCAAGGCGGGGGATGATGTAGTAGTGGACTCCCTGTGGTGGCTCATAAGTATAGTTCTTGTTTAAATCCCTGAAATGATAAAATCATAATGTAAGAAGCCGTTTCACAATCTTCTGGACATATTTTGTAAATGACAGACAAAATGTATCCACAAATGCACAAAGACATTTGCTTTTTTCAGAACTTTCTCCAGAACATGCAAAGACTTTATACCATATTTCAGTGTGGAGGGTGTACTTTGTGAAAAGGTGGGTTTCCTGCTGCCCAGGCTCCCATCTGCAGGTCAGGGTGAGAGGGTTGGTGAGGTTTGTCTGACAGCTGAGGTTTTGTGGTGATTGTGGTGGATCTAAGGATAAAATAAAGCACTAAATAAATACTTGTTTGTTCCCTGTGCACTACAGTACTACAGGATCTGCGCACTATATGATATTTAGGGAGGAATACCATATTCGTTTTGCATATGCATAGATGGTTCATCAATATTCTCTTACTTCTCTTTGTTCTATCAACCGTACCATGTCCCAGTTCACAAATCTGTTAACATTCAACATCTCTTTCACAGCTTTGATTCATTTATATTATTGTATTCCTTTATTTCAATAAAGAGGCTCCAAACACAAAATAATACATTTATTAGCTAAGAAAGAAATGTATAAAAAGGACCTAAAAATCTTTCTCACATCCAGCTTGGATCTCCACTCCAGCAACAACTTGGTGAGAAGCCTGGATACTGCAGGTGAGGACCGCTCTGGTGTGATTGAAGCTTGGTATAACAGCCTTGGAGACCCTGCCACTCACATTGGCCACAGGGCTGCTGGGAATAATGTGATTATCAAGGTACCACTCGATTTGAACAGCTTGTCCAACAACCAGGGGGCAGTCCTCTCTGATGACACAGGTGGCCGTTACAAGTGACCCCAGAGGCACCACATTGCTGGGTGTGTGGACCTTTGCACATGGCTGTGTGTCATCCTCTTTAAAATATATATATAGAAAGATGATGTCAAATGCAAAGTGGTCTTAAATACAAATATCCAGTATTTTTCTTTAGACATAAGGCAGAATCTTTAAGACAAGATCACAACCGTCTTTGCAACTGATGGTTAGATATTTTCATTTAGATTTCCTTTGAAAGCTACACTCACCATTCCTCACACCATCCGTAAATGCCACCAGAATGATAATCACTGACACCCATGTGGATGTCATCATGAAAAAACCTGTTGGGAAACCAAATAGCAATATTATATTTTTAAATCTCATGCTCTCATGCCCTGTGGACAAAAAGTGCATTAAATGTGTGAAGGACAAAAAAAAGGTAATGAGATCTATTTTAAATATTTGAAAGTGGACTCTACTGTGCACAGTATTTCTTTGCAGCTGTCTGAATGCACGGTTTGTTTTATTCTACATGGTTTAATTGAAAGCATAAAAGTCCAAGTTTCAGGAAGATGATAATTGCCAATTGTTAAAGAGCTTCTAGTGTGGTTGGTCAGGTGTTTAATAATTTATCAGTCATGTATGAAAGCAGAAAAGGGGGAGGTGGTGGACTAAGCAGATGGAAGCAATTATCTAACATACACCAGATATTAAATCAACAACCTATCTTTGAAATGCAACAGAAAGTGCAGAACCTCACAACACAAGCACAGCAGTAATGGAAATATTTAGAACTCACCATCACACAAGACTTTTAAAAAAGTGTAATCATGCTCCAGACATGCCTTCCCAGCATGGCTGTGTCCGTGTTTCTCTGTATTTAGAAGGAAAGTATGAATTAATGATAACACAAAAACAACAAACACAATTTTGTTGCAACTGAAGCAAATTGATCCCACATTAAACATCTTAATAAAATCTTGTTTCAAAAGTGTTAAAAAATGTTATACAATCCAGTATAATAAGCAAATAACAGAATGCACTGCTTTGCAATTCCACATTTAATTCCAAAAAGAGCAGAAAATACATCTCAAATGTTAAAAGTGAATAATTTGAACAGTTCATGAAAATATGAGTTAATCTCAAACAGCAACACATTTTAATAACATTTTGGACTCGATGCAAGAAAAAGCTGGAAAGGAACTGAAGGAACAAGTTGCAACTAATTGGATTAATTAGCAACAGGTCAGTAACATGCCTGGGTAAAGAGCTACTTAGCAGAAAATACCTTCTAAAAATAAAAATGGGCAGAGGTTCAGCAATCTGTGAGAAACTCTCAAAGTGTGGATTATTTTTAGCAACAAGTTTCTTAATTTAAAGATAAAGAGCTGCATATTCTATAATCTAGAAGGAAGAATGTCCTCACAGGTTTCTGGGAAACTGAAGCACAACATGGTTTTGTGGGCACCATTAAAGCTAAAAGATTTAGCCAAGTTGTAGAGCAACATCATTTATCCCTGAAAAAGAGAGTCAGCAAACTGGCTTTGAAAAATCATGGCTGGAATTAGAACTGACACTTACCATCACGTAGCAGATTAAATCATCTTTTTTATTGCGCTTTACCAACACATTATGAGGACATGAATTTAAAATCATAACACACTATGAGAAGCCTAATAGCTGGCATTGTCTGTGGTTGATGATCTCCAGTGATTTCTTCATCAAAGATTTATTTTGCATAAACGTCCCCCCATGTGTTTCACACTCGAAGCAGCAACAAAACCACAGCATTGAGAAACTTCCTGGTTTTTTTGTTTTGTTTTTTTGTGATATGCTTTCCAGGCCAACGCTTGTGATTAACTGAAGGGACAGCTCAGGACACTTTGCAGGCTAAAGACACAAATAAAAGTCATTTGCAACGAGAGTTTTCCTTAATCCCTTCTTCAAAAAAAATTCTGCTCTACCACATCCTTCCAGCTCCAGGCAGAATTTTTTATGACTGGACCATCAAATCGCAGTGACTCCCTAAGAAGTATTAGTTATACTTTGAACAATTTGTAGCTATCAGTCAAACTCTCAGATCTCTGCTTTCTGTCCACAATAACTGAAAATTTGGTCTGTGTTTTGCAATGAGAGAGAAATGGGATTTCTTCAGTGTTTCTTATCAGCACTGTGCAAAAAGGCCTCCATTTTCCTCTGCTTTCCTTTTTAGAATTTCTTCTCGCCACTAATGGATAATTGCCTGTGGCTGTGACAAAAGGCAATTGAGAGAGTGGGAGAGAGAGAGAGAGAGAGAGAGAGAGTAGAGACAGAGCAGGAAAGAGTATTAAACTTGGAGTGTATATTGTCAACAAAGCAATGGGGCTGGCTTAGATTAAAAAATAGCAGAAATTCAGTCGGCCTGTTCTTTGTGTATTAGGCGATTATGTTCCAAACTCCACAACATATATGTTTTTCTGAAATGTTCCCTTGTCTCAGTGAGTCATACCACTAAGTGTAAGGAAATGTTTCAGCCCAGTCTGTACATTTCCTTTCCCGTTGCTGTTGGGGTTACAAAACACCTACTTTCAGGATTTGGCAATATCCTTCGCACCAAGTGTTATGACAAACTTACAACTAGTTCCCCTTTTTGCATTTATTCTCATGCTATGAACTCTGTTTCAGATAACATCTAAAAAAGGACATACTTAAATAACTTTAATAGTAATATTAGCAAATATCTTTTTAATCTCAGTACTAATTAACTATAGAACAGTTCCTTCAAGGTCAGACAAGGAACTTAAGTCAGCACTTCTAAAACCCCTCGAAAAACACAAATGTAATCTGTTTCATATCCTCTTTCATTAAAAAAAACATATGTGTTTTCCATACTACTATTAAATCATAAAAATTGATCCCTGTTTTGTCAGTATTAAAGCACTAAACAGTAACATTTCTCAGCAAATTATCATCTCATCAATTCTTAGACATTAGAAGAGCTTCTAGGACCACAGGAACAGTTAAACATTAAAATAGATTTTCCCCTAACAAGGGATGTTAAATGGCACATATGCAATACAGAGCAGCCAGAAAACCTGACACATTTGAGACAAAATGAGCTTGAATTGTCCATCCAGCTGTTAAGCTTGTGTCTGATTTGCTGAGAAATACATTTGGTGAAGTTTTCCTTTCCAATCTGGCACAAGTATCAAAATGAAAGGAGCAGCAAATTGCTTGATGTGAAGATAAAGGAGAGTCATCAGAGAGGTTTGCCACTCACCACGCAGCGGCTGCAGCAGACCCAGAAAGACAAGAGGCTCTCATCAGCCCTGATAGCGCCAGATGAAACAAGGTAGCTCAAAGCAGCTCAGACTGGAGGACGTGCATGTGTGTGTGTGAGCGTTGGCCAAGCAGCAGCAGGAACATCCTTGTTTTGAATGTGTAGAACTTCATTGTTTTCAGGAAGACACACATGACTGATGGGGCCCTATTATGAGACTGGGGAGGGGTGTTTGAATTCAAAGCCCAAATGTTACAACCTAGCAAGTGTCTCCAAATTATTATTATTATCAGTTTTCATCTTATTATTGCATTACAATTTCAAACAGTCTTTAAGCATTTTGACCTTAATTTCTACTAATTATGGGCATTTATGAACATGACAGTCATCTGTTTTTATATGAGACTATAAAGTTATTTAGTTTTACTTTACCACAGGTATTGCCTATCAAATTCCAGTGAATATACATATCCAGGGAGACATCCTGCCATGTGAATGTGATAAGCGTTACTTTTGGTGTTGCAGATTTGCAGTATCACCAAGGCTGCGTTCATAATGCAGTTCATCTAACACTTTGCCAGCATGATAACCAAACAAGCTCTTAAATGGGACTGTAAGCTGTGCTTTGACCTCCCCAAGGGCACTTGAAACTAGTTGCCATATTACTTTTATTAGCTTATTAAATTTTAAAACGATTTTGTGGATGGAGCTTCATTTTAAACAGTGAGTGGGCCTCGGCGGCGTGCACACCCTTCAATCTAACAGCGGGATCTCTGTTCGGTCACTCCACTGCTCTCAAAATCATAATGGAGGCTAACTCTTAATCAAAAGGCAACTGGAGGAGGAGTAAAATTCACAGTGGTTGGTTTCTAAGCGGGACTTAACTGGAGAAGAGAAAAGCAGGCACTGATTAAAAACACATTAACCGGTTATCATGACTTGACATATTTTGCTTGATCTTATTTTATAATCAGCGGTAATGAACAAAATGTTCTCCCTCCACTGGGTATTACATGCAACGTTTCAGTGAGCAGTAAAATTAGCTGAGAGCCCCGAAGCTAAGCTGAACTGATGAAGCTTTGCTGGGTTTGATTACAGTTCTTGTACTCTACTTAACAGAGTGCTGTCCCTTCTTTATATCATGATTCATATTAGAAATGCAGCCAATCCCAATTTCATTGCTGGAAATATAATTTAAAATCTATATCCAGCTAAACAGATAGTTACTGTAGTTAACTGCAATCAAAACTGCTGTGGGTTTTGGTGATCATCTCACTCACGCACTCACTTTTACGTCTTAATAGTTGCCACACATGCATTTTAACAGCTAAATAAAATTATATATATTGGATCAATAAAAACAGAAACTTAATACATTGTTGGGTATATTTAAGCAAGTGGGTTAAAAAAAGGTGTTTTTAATAATTATTGATATAATAAATTCAAACAAAAACTGATTTTCAAGACAACTTTATCCTAGCTGGCAGACAGAAAAAAAACGATGCTGGAGAAATAACACAAAATGCCCTGAAGAGGTTAGTTGTGCTGAAGATTGTTATAGCATCTAATGAGATTTCAGAGGAAATTGGATTTGTTGATGTTTTTTGCTGAATAAATTTCCTTATGGTGTGGAAGTATAACGTGTTTAACAGTGCACACAGATTAAAGAAGAAAAATATAATACAAGGTTGTTTTGGTAGTAGTTATGACAGAACAGAAACACCTTTAACCTTTATAGGTCAGTAAATTTCATATTCATGCAGAAGAATTTAGATTTTGTAGCTGACTCCAACCATAATGACAGGTGAATTAAGATTATGACAAATTGATACAAATATTCAATGATTTACATCATTATGGTCAAAGTTAGATAATTAGAGTTTTTGAGATTTGGTTAGCAATATTATATGATTTAATTTGCAATAGTAAATAATCAATATATTTGGATATATTTTCTATGGGGTTGTAACAGCTCATATGGAAACTGAAAATAAGAGTTCATCCATTTTTCACTGTTTATCTGAAGTCGGGTTGCGGGGGCAGCAGCCTGACTCCCTCTCCCCAGCCACATTCACCAGCTCATTGGGGGGAGGGGGTGTCCCGAGGCAGGATAGCCACATCTAATCAGTCCAGCGTGTCCTGGGTGTCCCCCTGTAACGGCTCACCAGGGAGGCGTCCAGGAGGCATCCTAGCCAGATGCCCGAGCCACCTCATCTGGCTCCTCTCCATGTGGAGGAGCAGTGGCTCCACTCCCTCCTGGATGGCCAAACTTCTCACCCTATCTCTAAGGGAGACACCGGCCACCCTGCGGAGGAAGTGTAGGGGATTTAAAATACCTTGCATTAGTCTTTCTGCAGTCCCTGCAGATGGACATAACAGGTAGATCCCAGAATACAGTATGCCATTTAAGCAGGCCTCATGACATTGTGTAATCACTGGTAAACAAGTCTTGATGTACCATATAAGGAGGCATAGAGAGCATGAGCCGAACCAAGAATAGATGGCTCTACTCTATATAATAAGGGTTGAGATCACGAGTCGGAATCTGATTGTCTCTATATTTGAATAAACCTTTCTGCTGCCATTTCATTGCAATTGGGTCTGCAAATATTAATCCATGACAGAAGCTCATTTCGGCCTCCTATACCCGAATTCTCATTCATTCGGTCACAACCCACAGAGCTTCACCTTTCGGCTTTGTTGCCTCTTCACCACAACAGACTGGTGCAGCATCTGTAATACTGCAGATGCAGCACTGATCCGCCAGCCGATTTCATGCTCCACCCCCACACTCATGAACAAGACCCCGAGATACTTAAGCCCCTCCACTTGGGGCAGGATCTTATCCCCCACTGTTAGAGGGCATTCCACCCTCCACCAAATAAGAGTTGGCATAAAAATAAAATAGGAACTTAGAAATGCATTGCATAACTTTCCAAGCTTAAAAGTTCCTTTTCCTGACATCTTTGATAACACAATGTCATTTATTACATACACTTCTGGAGGATGCACTGCAGCATCCTGAGGTTAAAAACTAACCTTTGTATAAATTCCCTCAGCTGAGTGACTGCAGCAGAAATTTACTTTACGCTCCATGTCACATGCTAGCAAGCAGATACAATCACATTGTCTGTTTTATTCACAGTATGGTTCATTCAGCAAAGAAAGGAAAATAAATAATAAAAGGGGATGAAGCAGCGAGCTCACAGTTCAGGTAGGATGCAAGACGGATTTTTAATTAGCTGTTATTAGGAGACATAGTACCTTTCTCCAAATGAACAAATGGGCATGTATGACCATGTGCATTTCCACCAGGACGTACACCTGAACATGTATGTCCAGGTAGAAATGACTTTGCTGCTAAATGACCGGGTTCATTACAATCATTAATTCTTT
This sequence comes from Kiunga ballochi, assembly GCA_037177335.1. NCBI lineage: Eukaryota > Metazoa > Chordata > Actinopteri > Atheriniformes > Pseudomugilidae > Kiunga > Kiunga ballochi. The sequence continues at coordinate 7,421,066 of JBAMIG010000006.1, forward strand.
GAGTGAATTTGCATCAAATCCATTGATAAATTGGCA
>JBAMIG010000006.1:7444972-7457130 GCA_037177335.1 Kiunga ballochi
GGTACAGACATATGCTGTATTTGATCAAACTGAACAGTATAAAGTGAGTACAAAGCACTCAAAGTGGCATAATAATAAAACTGTGATACCATTAGATTAAATTTCTTATTGTAATAATTTAAAAAGAATGCTGGTTTACTGTGCTCCCCTCTGGACAAGATGTTATTTTTTGTTTTTTGTTTTTTACTATACCATATTTGTGTGTGAGCCAATTACTTTATGACTGCCAAGAAATCCTCCTTTGTTTGTAGAGATCAGTTGCTGTTTCACTGTTGACTCAATGCTCCTATTTATCTTCAGTTTGTTTTAGCCTGAGATTATCAGTGATAATGACAATATGCATTTATTTGATGTTATTTCTCTCTGCTTCTGTATTTCTATCTGGAAATAGTCCTGTGAAGCTGCTCAACTTCTAAAAACGTTTGCGTCTTTTTATGGTTTAAAACTACAAAAATCTTTCACACATCTTAACCCTTTGAGCCATTTGCTTATATTTTAGGACCCCTGTTTGTAAATTGTACACCCAAAATGAAATAGTATTTCTCCACAGCCACAGAATCAATGTGACTACATATGAAGATGACACATAGCTCAAAAAAGAAAAGTTTTATGATGTCCTAAACATTCACTTTTAAGATGCAATAATGCAGCTATGGCTCTAAACTGCTATCAAAGCATATTGTATGAATATTATCCCTGCAAATAAGAAACAATAAAGTAAAGCAGAACATAGTTTGGCTGAGATTGCCAGAATAGTCATGTTGGCACAATGTGACCATTTCTGGTTAACCCATAATATTTAAACAGCCAACCACATATGACAATTTTTTTTCCAAGAAATGAGAGCTATTGATGTAATATGCTTGGATAAGCATGGGGACTGGCCTATGGTGGATAGCTGTCTGGGGTAGACTGCTCTTCCTGGATGTCGGGTTGAGGTTGAGAATTCTGGGGGTCTGGGTGGTTCTCTGCACTCTGTTTGCCCCTGGGTGGGTTGTGCATGACAGGGCTAGCAGGTGTTGTCCTTGGCCCCTGGGGTCTGTGCTCCATGGCTATCAGGGCTCTGGCTGGGGCACTTTATCAACCATCTTCTGGGGCACCAGATGTGGACTCCAAGGTATCTGGTTGCTGACTGGATCTTGAAGCATTCTTTGTCTTTTTACTGATATTTTGCATGCTTGTGCTTTTACCGTAACAATGTTGTCCCACAAGTTCATCATCATTAGCTAAGGTTTTATTTTTATATACTTGCGGTTGTTGTTGTTATTCTTGTTTTTTGGTACTGTATGCCTTCCTACGGCTGCTCTAGATGATGATAGTCTACTTAGTTTTTTTTACAGGGTTTGTAAGATGTTTACTGTTAGGTTTTATTTATTTATTTATTTATATTTATGATTATGCTGGTTGTCTTATGTCACTATTTTAGTTCTCTACTTGTCATACCTGTTATTTTCTCTTTATTTCTCTTTTCTCCTCAATACCTCAACTTAAACAATAGCCCACTCAAATATCAAAGGGATCCTCAAATCCATTAAGCTTTATTTGCATTGCATCAAATAATCCCCTTGACTAATAAAATTTGTTCTGGAAAATGTTGAAGCCAGGACATCATTTTGCTTTCTATAATTTTGGACTAGATGAGTGTAGGCTATATATAGAAAAATAAGAAAAGAAAAAAAAAGAAAAGAAAAGCCAATAAAATAGCAGTTTCCTTTTTCTTTCCTTTCCTTTCCTTTGCTTTCAGAAATGGTTTTCTTTTTAAGCAAAAAAAATAATTCAAACAAAACGTAGGAGCGTTATCTTAAATGGGGGGGTTGGATTGTTTTAATGACAGACAATTTAGGAATTAAAAAAAAGAAAAAAAAAGTAAAGTTGCTTTTTGGTCATGCCAGCTAACATCTGGCAGCCATGTAAACAGACATGAGATTGATAGGTCCACCTGTGCACAGTCAAGGCTTATTCTCTCAGGAACACTGAAGTTAGATTCCAGCAGCTCTTCTCCTGAAACTAGCTGGCATGATAATGCATGTTTTTTTTGTGTTTTTTTCAGTGATTTTATTTCAAACTGGCATGTTGCTACATATGCTACTATTCTTCTCAAACATTTATGAGGCAAGTTAAACTGCCTTTTTTCTTGGCTAAAGATGACTGGTGGCTGAAAATTGCTTTCTTACCTGGAAAAGACATCAGTCAGTTGCATTGATGAGAAATTGTTCAGCTCTTAAGAAGCAAACAATATAAAAAGATTCTCACTGTGGATTCTTTTGAGGCAGTATCATTTGGTTAAAGCAGACATTGAAAGGCAGAATCTTGAGTCTGCTTGTAGACATGAAATGAAATGCCTTTCAGCTCAAATGGAACTGAAACATGAATCATGTAGAAAAAAAGGCTGTTTTTGTCACTGCTTCTTGCTGGATTTTCAGAAAAAATTTGGTTCAGTTCCACATATATTTATATTTTTTCACAACTGCAAATGAAAAATTAAAAGCATATAATTGTAGTGGAACATCAAATCACTTTTGCAGGAGGGGGGGGTTTAAATATTTTTCTAAAGGAGCAAAGGAGTTAATGAAAGGACGGGGCTGTGCGAAAGGGTGCAAAGGAAGGCTAAGCTTCAGAGTGTGAGGTTGAGAGGAACGGCCTTCACAAGCAGCTGCAGAACTTGGCATCAGATTCTCCCCCTTGCTCTGCTTATTCCCTGAATGACACCCCATTCATCTGAGATCACTTAGTCCTCAGGTGGAGTTGCTTCATTCTTTTCACCCAAAACACCAGACAGGAACTCCATTGATGCTATATTTATAGATAGGTAGCTGCGGAGTGAAAAGAACTCATGTGCGTCTTCTTACCTTCACTGTCAACCCACAGGTTCACCTACACAGGATATCTGATGTGAGCTGCTGCATTGATTCACACTGAAATGCATTGTATTTGAGCATGTATGTTTCATATTTGTTGACACTTCGATATGGATGCCATGCAATATTGATGGCGTGCAGAAGAAGGCACATATGGATCATGCTGTTCTGTCCTGCTGGACTTCCTCGTTTATTGTGTGCAAATGTTACTGATTAATTTTGAAGGTTCCTCTGTGTAAATCATTGCTGCACAATTATCAAAAATTATACAAACATATTCAGAGAAGGTAGACCCTGTCGACATCTACTGGTGCATATGTCCATGCAAACAGACAGCCATTGAAGCATGGTGATCACAGATTGCAAAACACAGAAACCAGATGGTGTACTTGGTTCTTTTTATGGAAAAAAAAGGCCTTGTACTTCTCTTTGTTGCTTGTGTGAGTCTAAGAATCAAGTTGGCACTTTTTATAGTGTACAGTGTTTAATTTGCTCAAATAAATTTAAAAATATATTGCCAACCAGCCTCATGTTCTTCGCAGCATAACCAAAAGTTGAGAACATGAGTCAGCCATCACAGAGAAAAAAGATACAGATACAGAGTAGGAAGTAATTTTAAATGAAACAACAGAAATCGAAAGCTAGTATTTGTGAAAATGAAGTATTCTAAATGATACTAAATAGTCCTGTTTCTTTTTTCATTATTTGGGTTACAAATTTGTCATTTTAATATGGAGATCTGACAGAAGACGTAAAAAATTAACTGCTAAATCTTTTCATGTGATGATTCAAAGTAGTACCTGACTGAGCATTTTATGTAACAGTGATGTTGATAGGTTTGGGTCCAGGTTACAAGTACTACCCTGAGTAATTAAAATCCCTTTCCTAACACAGATTTGTGATTGAACAAATACAAAACAATTTAATGTCAATAATAGTTGCAATGTGTATCTAGCTGTCCACTAACAGTCTATGAGGTTGTCTGCTGAATTTACAGAGTATGCTATTCTTTATGGACTGACTGACTGTTTTCATGCTATGGGTTTTATAGCTCCAATCCAACCAGTTCTAATGAATAGTTAACTAAACATGGCTTCAATCTTTTTCTTACCCAAAGACCTTTAACTGAATGGGAATAAACAAATAGAAAAGCAGCACAAATGACAATTAAGACAAATTACAACAAAAAAAATTCCCAAAATGTAAAAAAATGATGGGATAGCAGAAATTATGGGACATAGCACTGTCCTTTATGACAGAGTTGTTTTTATTGTCCCGCATGTTACTGAAAGGTTATCTGTTCATGTGCAACAGTTATTTTAGCATCATTGGTAACCAGTATTTCACTAAATTATATAAATATGGCTGATCCCAGTGTGAACACCTTTATTTGAATGAGTATGTTATAAATTTGGGCCTGTATTGTACATTTATGTCTCTGCTCACAACAGTTATTAAAGTTAGTGAGCTGACGAAGAGCAGATATTATGATTCAATGAACTTCTCTGTATCTTTTTGTTGTTATGCCAGAGGCAATATGAGAAGCTCTTGAGGAAACATCTGGCATATCAAGGAGACAGTTCCCCCCTGTCTACCTTCTCCATATATCCCTAACAAGACCTTGAACAGTGAGTGCCAAAGACTTGCTAAAACGTTTCCTGTCTGCACTACAGTTTGGATTAATAATAGTTAACTACACATGTCTTATCACCAGTGTCTGCATGTGACGAGTGCTATGAGTACCTTAAAGCATGCAATATAAATCCAAGTCTAAGCTGCAGTTGTTCATAAAACTGTATAGACAAAGTAGTGAATGTTTTACTGATAAAATTTGAGCCTTTATTATGGAGTTGCAGTGATTTGCATTGTATCTTTGTGAAGCATTTTATGATTGGTCACATGAATGGATTAAAAGATGCCATTTGCTTCATATCACAGGATGGTTATCTGCAAATGACTGGTCCTGATATAATTATAAAATGTCACAAAGTATCTTAATTGGATTCAAAGCTAGTTGCCAACAGTGGCAGAGTTCAGCTTTCCACTGATTATGAACTTTTCTCCTGGAATGAACTGCATCATACAGCTGAGGCTGGATAGATAATCCACCCAGCCTGTTGTGATTAATGCAGGGTTTGTGTGTGTGGGGGTGCGTGTGTGTGATGGTTATTTGTGATATAGGTGATTTGTTTCTAGGACAATTTTGAAAAGAAATAGTGATCAATCCAAGGTTTTCCGTTGAATGAAGGTTCAGCCATATTAACCAAATAACTACTGGTTTTTAAATCTACAACATTACAAAGTTTGCTGCATGTTTCTAAAGACCAAAATACTGCATGTCAAGAACATCTGTGTCTGCACTTTGTTTGAGGAAAAGTCTGAGTATAGAGAATTTGCAGGATCAATATACAGCCTGCATGCTAAGATAGTGATGTGGTGGAACACAAAGAACAATGGTACTCCCTAAAAGTGCCTGGAGCATGCTACAAATTATCTTCAATATTGTCCCTGATCAAAAAGCAACACATAGGATAAGTTATTAAATCAAGTAGGGTAGTTCACAGTCTGTTCCTGAGAAAAGGTGATACCGGCTGCCGTTAGCCTAATGATTCCTTGGCAGGTGAAACATATCCAGTCTGCCCTGAAAATGTAGGTTAAAAGCTGATTAATTCAGAAACAAATTAAATACACATTCCTGTTTAATTGTTTTTCATTAATACTCAAGTGACACATATGCCTCATCCAAAACTAAAAAAAAAAAAGTTCCTGTTTGATTGTGAAAGCTAAAATTTGACCTACCAGGAACTGGCTCCATTCTGGTCTCCATACTGTGAACTAGTTTGTTCATTTTGTTTTGGTGTCAGAGACATTGCTGGCACGGTACATGACATTATCCGGGTCATCTGTCAGGGCAGTTATACCGCAATACCAAGCAGTGTTATCTGACTATAACACAGTCCAATCATGTCAAATCAAAAACATACAATGAATGCGTCACGCTGTGCTTCATTATAATTCAGTTGTAATCATTTTTCACCACATGAAGACGGAGAGCTCACAAGTCCGAAAGTTAACATTATGAGCTAAAAGAGCACCTGAAGGTCACATTTAATTACTGCAATCAAAGTGCCTTTCTTGACACCTAGCAGCAACTAATAATGGAATACGGCTTAAACATACAATTTTAAGAGTTATTGCTTTTACATTACATAGATTAACTATTAGACTGGAGAAGAAACTGCAACCTTTAACAGAGACAAAAAAAAGTGTAATTATTAACCATTCATCCATCCATTATTTACCGCTTATTCCCTCAAGGGGTTTGCGGGGGGCTGAAGCCAATCCCAGTTTACATCAGGCGAGAGGCAGGGTACACAGGTCACCAGTCCATCATAGAGCCAACACACAACGCCAACACCATGCACACTCACGCCTACGGGCAATTTAGAGTTTCCAATCAGCTATTAACATTAATAGTAAATAAAAAATGTGCTTACAAACTATTTAGCTTTGGATCAGCCTCCAGGGTAACATAAAGCATAATAATACACCACACTGTTACAGTCTTACTGTGATAAATGGTCAAATATGGTGTTTAAAAGTTTAATCCATGATGCCTGAAATATCAGTGTACTGTATAGTGTGTGCTTAAGTTTGATTTTAAGATATTATCCACTTTACAGAGAAAAATTACGTAATAATTTTAATCAGCGGTTTGCAAGGATAATGGATATATTGCATTTATTAGCTCAAACTCACATTTCACCACTGGAAGTTTGATCTTCTTTGATGGACTGGGGATCTATCCCCTACTTCTCACCTGCAAGTTGGTTGGATAGGCTCTAGCTTCTCTGCAACACTACATTAGATTCAGCTATGTAGACAATGAATGAATGACTATGATGTTTTCTAAAATCACATTTCTGTTATTTATTTTTGGTTTTCGTCTGTCAAATATATATATATATATATATATATATATATTTAACAAAACCCACAATGAAACACCTGATCCATGCACTTGTTAATTATATAGATGTCCATGATGTCCAGAGGGTCGACACCACCATCATTAAAGTGTATAATTTGTACTAAAGTTGATTATCATTTAATTGTTAGGCAAAGAGTTAAGGTTTCTCAGCCTATTTAGCCTCCTTCTCATAGCCTGGTGACAAAACGTCATCATCGTGGCAGACTGGGCTCACAGCACTGAGTATTGGATTGCCATGAGTGAGGTGGTGAGCGCCACTGACAACACACGAACTTACCCACTGAACTGTGTGCCAGTCTATGAGGACGATGCTGACATAGTGACACTGAAAACTGTCAAAGCTTGGCAGGACTTCTGCATTTTTTATGTGTGAATGCTAATTTACAGATGAAAACCACTCATTAAAGAGCTGTTTTACCTTTGTTTTATTATCTCTCCATTCATTTTTACTTACCTTTTTTAACTTATTAATTTTACAGTACTTGCTTGAGGCTAGTAAAAAACATTGTTGTTAACTTTTTAATCTCTGTTTTACAGATGTTTTTATTGCATTTCTATTGCTGTCTTACTAACTTTAATGTGACTTTAGACTTTGCCATGATAAAGCAATCCATCTATTGGGTAACACACACAAAATATGTTAATTTGTATGTTGCAGGTTACAAGATTAATTTAATGGCCAATTTCAAAACGGACAAACGGGGGTGAATGCAAGTTGGCTTATTGTGCACAGAAACAGGTTTCAAGTAAATTATTAAATTATATTAATGTTCTCTGTACATCTGTCCATATATATATATATATATTAGGGAAGAGAGAGTGTGAGGGTGTGTAGGAGTGAAACTCTGAATTTAGCATATTTTAACAGTGACATTGGCTAAAGTCAATGTAAGCCCTGAAGGAAAACTGTTTTCTTCGGTTGAGAATGAGGGCAAGAGCTCGAAGAGCTCCAGTGACCCCTGTAATCACTGAGTGGCAAAGCTGAGGCTATATTTGCTTGAGGTGTTGGCAATTAATTCATACTGGGGCCCATCAGACTTTTGTCCCCATTTTTTCCTCGAGAATGTAGTGCCCCTTTCTATCCCGTCCCACCTTCTACCCAGATACAGCACCCATTCTTACAAGCTTTTCACAAGTGAAATCATTAGCTTTCTTTCTGAGATTTACATGTGTTTTTCTTTGTTTGTCTCTCTATTTTTAACATAAACAAACAAAATGTTTGCAGCATCTATGCTAACAGCTGTTTGCAGAACATGTCTCATAAACAGATTTGTTCATAAAGCTTCAGCCATTGTCAGAACCAACATTTATAACACGTTGGCCTATATTTTTGCAATAAAGTTACCTTAATACCTACATGCCAGTAGAGATTAATAGGTAAATGTCTGTTAAAAAGCTAAACAAGTGCAGCAGAATATTTTTTCTCAAAAGGGATAAAATAATTTTCTACAACAGGAAAGACAAAAGCTTTCACTTCACATTTTAGTTTTAACTAACCCAGCAAATGAGGATAGATTTAGCATAGATATCACATTTTCTGCTATGTCTCAAAGCTCTTTGTCCACACAGACATTATTGTCCATGTCTTTACATCTGAGAAAAGTGAACTGGTCAAATTTAGCCACCAGAAAACAAAGACAAATTGAGGTTTGACTTTTGTTGCAAGGATGTGCAGAATATGAGCACTGTGTGCTAACCAGGCAGTAAAACGGATGAGAGCATCTGTCTGGGGGTTGTATACCTGCAGTGTGAAAAGTGTCACTCTGTTACTGGGGACAGTTGAGCACTGGGGGATTAAAATAGAAAATGACAAGGCCTTGCTGCTGAACAGCGGCCGTTGTCACATTTCACTTTTTGGCAGCTCTAAAACCTCAACACATCTCATGCTTCTCTGAATGCTTTGACTTTTACATGACTTAAAAAGGCAAAGTCTACCTTACTGTAGACATTCTTTCACCAGTTTTAGTTGCATCAGTTCTCTACTCCTCTAAGTAGGATCCGTAAAGGATTATTTATCTGGGGAGAACAGAATCAGCAATCACAGTGACACGTTTCCTTCCTTTCACCTGGAGTGCATCTTAGTGCGTGCATGCTTGTGCTGGAAACCGATATCAGCCCGCAGCATCTGATACACCTGCAAAAATGTGGATGACACCTGCATGAGACTTCATTTAAGCTCCCCTCCCCTCTTTTCTCTTAGTTGCTTTAGGCACCTCTAGATGGCACTGTGCAGCTGTTTGTGGGATGCTGCACGGCAGAATGAGACGGTGCTTATATGACTGGGGCTTGACTGGTTGGATCGACTGCTGTGTTCGGAGGGACATTTCAATGCCTCATTTCGCCTGTCTTCTTTTCTACCAGGTTATTTTTGTTTTTCACAGCTAAAAAAGATGATACTTTGGTCATTTAGGTCAGAAACAAACGAGATGCTGCACAATGGGAATTTCAAGCTCTCATTTGCATTAATTTCTTTTAGTCGTAATGACAGAATTTTGTCCTGGTTTTTAACATCCCTACATTTTTTGACAGCAACTGGCAGAGACAAGAGACAGGCTTGAGATAAATAACCTTGGAGCAACCCCTGGCAAAATACCCGAAGCTGAGCTCAGACTCTTGTCAAGGTCACTACATCAGTTTGACAAGACTAGGATTCTGTTCTTGATCTGTTTCCACTTTCAAAATTTGATCCCTTTCTGCTTATTACACGGCCAGCAAGATATGACCCACCTGGATACATTAGTCACCCCTCTGCAGCACCTTTGTCTTGCTCTGGATGTCACACAAAGGACACAAAGAAGCCTTGTAAGCAGAGTGAGGGAAGCCTGAGCTACTGTATTGTCTCTGCAACTGAAATTAATCATTTTGATGTTTGGTAAAAGTTTAGCTTATGCAGGGAAACTTCAGAGGAATTTTTTTTTTTATCTCTTATGGGGGTAAAAAGGTTTCATGAAAAATCTTTTGAGGATAGGAAATGTAAAAGAAATAAGGTTATGTTGCTAAAACACATTTTCCAAGTAATCAGTATAGATTCATATAATATCTCTACAACCGTTTTGTTTCACTGTAGTGAATGCTTCTGTTCCTTAATACATGAATTTTTATGCAATACTTCAGCATCATTGTGACTTGTATAGTAAGCTTTTTAAAATTAAAAACAAATTATCTGCAAAGCACTAACTTTTTTTTTTTTAAAACAAAATAAGTTATTGTTTATTTGAAGTTTATTTATATTCACATTTTTAACAGATTTTTTTTTTTATCTCACTTTATACATCTCCCACAGCCTACAGCAGCGTCTGGCCCAAAGAATGACATCCTGGTTTCTTGATAATCAGATTTTTTTCCCCTGGAAAATGGAAATGTTTTGATGACTAATTATATACTCTGAACTGGTATTACGTATATAACATTTTCTCAATGTTTTTAAAGTTCTTACATTTCAAATTTCAATTATGTGCAGTGCTTAATGCTCAGATTGCTGTCCAACAACAGACTGGACTTCAGGACCCAGATTGCATCACTATGTTCTTACAAAAAATATTTTTCCATTTCATTGGACCATAAATAAATACATTTTATCTCTATTTTGATCATCTATATTGGACTGAATGAGAACCAAGGTTTTATTTGCAGGGAGAGATGAAACTGAGCAGAAAAAGGTGGAAAAGTTGCAGTGAAATCCATTTATAAATGAAACATTACTGTCTTTTTCACAGATTGTTTTACATGTTTGTGTGTATGTAAAATAAAGCAGAGAACCTTCAGGAATCAGACATTACAAAGGAACATGTGTAGTGAATAGCAAATGTTTGTATTCTTCCAGCCCAGGATCTTTCAGGGTTTTTCAAAATCCAAGGAATAAATTCTGAAATTAAGATAAATGCAAAATATTATTTTCTTTTTTTATTTCAATTTTTTTTGCAAGTGGGAAATAAAAATTTAAACCCCACAGTGGTGAATCTCGGGGTATTGCACATGGTCTCTATTCACATTAACAAATAACTGACTTTTATTAACATGTCTTTTACCAGGTCCAAGTTAAGACAAACCAAGAGCTCTGTCTCTTTGTGGTTTGGTAAACTATTATAATGAATCTTTTGTAGAACTTTTTTTTTCTTATTTTCTTGTTTAATAAATCAGGGCTTCTCTTGGAAAAAATATGTGATTGTCAAAATGACCATTCTGTCTAAGAAATGATTTCTCTGAGAACGAATGAAAACATTGGTATTGAAATAAGTTACTCAACATAGGTAAACAAATAAATAGATACAAGTGATGCAATTGTACAAGGCGTATACAATCATTTGTTGAGTTCAAGCAGAATCCGCTGTTTGAGAAAAAATAAGCCTATGCCAAAGTGCCAAAAATTGCAGTTCACTGCTCCTTTCACAGCAGAAGTAAACATGTTTGCAGCTTGATGCAAAAACATTTTATATTTAATAGGTCAAGTTTACCTTTATGACAACTGTGTGGGGATGCATTTTTCTATAATTCATAACTGTCCATTTTATTGAAATTTATCAATCACACAATGGCTATTCTTAGCTGCAAAAAGTGCACTCCATTGACCTCCATTATTAGCTGGTCAGGTCCAACCAGATTCAAGTTAGCTTAATGAGCTCTTAGCTACAGGCAGCAATGACTTTGATAGATGTCAATCATCTACAGTACCTGCTATCAGACCTCTTTGAGCTTCTTTTTGTCGATTTAGTAATTTCTGGGAGGGATGGGATGCAAAACTGGTAACAGAAACCAACCACCAAGCTTCACTTTAGCTCTTCAGAAACTTACTGGTGAGGTTACAGAGACAGAGTATACAGAGTATAACTGCATAAAAATAACAGCATATTACAAATGTAACAGTTTTACTGTGTGACTATAATTGATATGGCAACATTAAAGTATTCTATATGTAAATAATGGTTTCTATACTAAAATAAAAAATCCAGAAACTAATATTTAACAAGAAAGATTTCTGCTATAATTTCAACACAGTCCAAAAAGCTTTCCTTCTTCCTCCACTTCTTCAGTCACAGCCATTACATTTACTTTCATATGATTTACTGGAAATAGTGAAAAGGAAAGAGGGTAAATTTATGCAGATACTAAATTCCTTTTTTATGACTATGTCAGAAATACCTGTAAAGTTCCTGGTTCAGTTCCTGGTTCCTGGTGTTCTCTGTAACTAAATGAGGTTAGATAGTGTTTAATACAGGACTTGGCAACAGCTTTCAGACGTTAAGATCCCATAAAATCCACCAGCAGAAAAGCATAATCAAAACAAAAAAAAAGGAAACATATAATTATAT
>JBAMIG010000006.1:7458488-7469437 GCA_037177335.1 Kiunga ballochi
TCTATCTATCTATCTATCTATCTATCTATCTATCTATCTATCTATCTATCTATCTATCTATCTATCTATCTATATTGCATAGAAACATGTGTGAGAAGCAATTTCTGCGTACAATAGCATATCATTTCACTCCCCTTTAACATTGCTGAAGATAAGTGCAAACAAGGGGGTCAAGCTGAGAAGAGATGGTATTTTTGGGAGGCAGTCATCTTTTTGTCAAGATCAAAGCAAAGTGGCTCTGTCTTCTGCCCCCTGGGCTTCCTATCAACCACTCTTAATGTCACAAAAGGGGGTAATTTAAAAGATAGCTATTATGTACGCACAGTCACACTTGTGGTCTGATTTCCTAAGAAAATCTTTAAAAAGTCACATGCAAGTCTCATCCTCAAAGACCTCCAAATAATAAATAGTTTCAGGTAAAACAGCAGGGACAAGCAGGAGGGCAGATATTACATCAATAGCAGACTAACAGGATGTGGTGGCATTTATTTTAGTTTAAGATGATACTGTTAACATGATATCAGAACACCCTATACTTAACTGCGTATATATATATATATATAATCACAGTTTTTTATTTAAATAGATAATTGTGAACTGAAACTGAAATTCCTTATAAAATATCTCTGCATAGACCTTCACAAAAGTAACCATATTGTGCCAGTGCCTTTTTTATGTTTTATATATATATATATATATATATATATATATATATATATATATATAATTCTGAATCTACAGCTGTACTACAGGGACAATGTTAAGTAATGATACAACATTATAGTTATTTTTATTCCTTTGTAGTAACCTCTTAGCTTTACAAATAACTTAACTGCTGTTAAACATTAACAGCACTGCACTGCTGAGTGTCAGCGATGTGAAAGGGCATCACAAGGCTTTGGGCCTAATGAACTACTGAGTGATTACTTCCTAAAAAAACAGCTTACACTTTAGGCACTGCTAAGACTCATCTACTCATTAATTGATAAACAAATCTTAAATGTGATTGGCTGTTTCTTGCTGGAGGGATATACTTCCCCTGACACTTTAATTAGGCCCCTCCTTCATGCTTCTTCCAAACCCCCACCAGCCTTTATCATAAAAGCCAGGTGTTGTAACTGATGAAAAAACTGTTTTCAGGTGTGTGCTTGTTGAACTTGAATAATCCTAATTGGCTGGCAAAGAGCTGCCTGCTGTTTCATCTCCCCCCATGGATAAGGACTGTCTTTAAAAGACAGAAAGCCTAAATATCATGTTATTCACCAGTCCTTTCTTAATTTCTAAGCAATTAGGCTTAGAGATTGGCCGTTACGGCCTGTTATTCTTTATGAATGGTTTTCATGTACAATATGAGTTTTGGATGACTGTGGTGAGGACGTCAAAGGACACCTGCCTCATTCTATCAGTGTCACTGTCAATGAGCATCAGCAAAAAAAAAAAAAAAAAGAAGGGGGAAACTCGCATGGTATCAGATGGGTTGAGACGGATTATAACTTGGGGGTAATTTGTCTTAGTGTTGACTCACAACTAACATAACATGCCCAATATAGTTCAATAAGAAGCAGCTTTCATGGTATATACATTTGATAATTAAGAACAATGTTAAAATTTGTGAGATGAAAAATAATATATGTCATATCTTACTCGGGCACTCTTAGATGTAATTTAAAATATCTTTAAATAATACATATCACAGTAACGTCTGTCCAAGACAAGTATTATGAAGTGCCATTTTTATCATTAATATTGCTTGATATTAATAATAATTTATTAATGCAGTTAACAAATGTTTAAAGTTTCAAAGCAGAAAAATCAGTGTGTTGATGGTTTCTTTATGTTTGACTCGTTATCTTTCTTTGTTCATTGCAGCAATCCTGAAACTCAGCTGAGGTCAGCCTACAGTTCTTCCTTCGCATACATTTTCAGTTCTTTTCCACTTTGTACAAACTTCTTTTAAAGGGTCACATAAAGATGACGACACACAATACATTTGCACAACACAAATGGCTTTTATTGCATTCCGACAGTCTTCAACAAAACACAATTCTTAGGCAAAAGAGTGCAAGTGGAACCAGATAATCTAATCAAAGATACATGGGTCATTTTGTAATTGTGTCAGCAGCTCTGTCTCAAATGTTCATGAGGGTGAAGCTCTATTAAGAGGGCAAGGCGAATAGACTGACCCAGTAAACCCTAAAGGGTAGTGAGGGTAAACTAAGACTGTCTGACAAAGAATCTTGTCAATGAAGACTTCAGCACATTCTTCAACAAGAACTTGGTACATGTTCAGAACAAAGTTGGGAACATATTATAGCGGGCATTTTCACAATCCTCTGAGTGGATTTGGCATCCAGGGACTGTGGTCAGGATGATTAGTGGTGGTAATTCATGGTGGTAATTAGAGGACCAGTGTTTAAGGAAGTGTTTTATAGTGGACGGTTTTCTGTTGGACTTTCTTTTTGCAGATGTTTTATGAAGCAACTAAAAGGGATCAAATGGCCATATCAGCTGAAGTATGAGAGATGTCACAGGATAAAAAATGTGCTAACCTCATGTGGAGGACGTCCTTACTTGAGCTAATATGTTTTTTGCTTAAAATCATAGGGATCATGGGGACCCACCACACTGGGGACTTCACCTGCAGGACTGCTGATGCAGCAGTTTCCCTGTCTCGATGTTTGGAGGAGGGTCCTGCACAACAGGCCTGACTGTGGTTGGGATCCAGGCCTGCTGTGATCTGCCTGCATAGTCATAGGTAGATGGATCTGTAAAATGTTGTCGTTGTTGGTTTCCTAGCAGCAGTGTTAAGCAGTGTTTATTATCTGTACTATGTTTTATTGTATTCATATAGCTATACTTGCTAAACAAAATATAAGAATTACAGTTATTATTTGGAAGGAAAAAGAGTGGGGGGGGGGGGGGGAGGCTTGTGTTGATGTGTTGACGTGTCTCTGAGTGAAAAAAAAATTCTTGTATATTTGTGAATACCTTGTTTTATTTTAATAGGAAGTTGTATCTATGTGAAGCACTTTGTGTTGCTTTGTAGCATGAAAAGTGCTTCATAAATAAATGAATTTTAATTAGAGAATGGCATTGGCCATCGTCTCGGCAACAGTCATCCATGTCACATGTGGGTATCTTTTGCTTGATTTTCTTGTTTTACTTTGCCGACCATCCCCCTTGTGTAGTACTTTCTGTTTTACTTCCTGTTCTACAGTTTCATCTGCTCCTTTGCTTCTCATTCAGTTTATTCTCTAAAAGATACATTTACCCTTTGTTTCCTTTGTTCATTGCCAGATTGTGGTTCCAGTGATGTCTTTATAGTTGCCTGTTTTAGTTTTCCAGCCCTGTTACCTGCAGTTATCATCATTAAACCATTCATTCCCATACCTCCTACCTCTTTATTCTGCATTTGGGTCCTCATCATCCATGCACCATGACAATCCCGGTAGCTGCCTTGTTGTTCAGGGCCAGCTGTGATATTACGTTGAGTGCTTTTGATTATGTTGAGCTGTCTTGGATAATACACCTTTTCAGTACCACATGGAGATCTGGGCCACTAACTGTGGTGTGACAGACATGCTGAGGTGGTCAAAAAGGGAACTGGAGAGAATGCTACAGCTATCAGGGAAAAAAAATGGGGTGGAAGTTGTTTTTTTAAGGTTGTTGAGATTTTATTTACTCTTCAATATTTTTTAATTGGGAGTCACATTTATGTGTCTGCAACACAACTGTTGCTTCTGCTGAAACAAAAGGAAATCACCTTGTTTCCATCTATAATTGATTACTTCTGTACTACCACACTGAATAAACAAAAGACCATCTTCTTACCTGTTTGTGATCCTATTTGTTTCTCTTTTCCTCTTCAGGACCAAGTTTTCTCTAATCCATCCATTCATTGCTTTTATTTGAGTCCAGTGGACGGTCAGAGGTGGATAGTAGCTCAAAAGCAAAAGCATGGCTGGTGGACACAGGATGCACAAACAAAAACGAGAACAAGTCACTGGCAGATTGGCTAGACCACAATAACAAGCATGGGAACAAAGATAATCTGGCACAGGACAGGTGGAAACAAGCTCATGTAAATGCTGACAAGGCTCTAAGGAATTGAGAACAGATGTGTAAATGGGTGTGTAAGGTTGTGTGATGGAGTAAGGCAGAAGGGAAAAAAGCAAGAAAACTGCATGATCCAAGTTTTCCTTTTTGCAAAGATTTGTGCAAAAAGGTTTTGTGGTTTGCTGCTTGGTTACATTGATACCTGCTAGGTATGAAGGACAGAAACTGTCCGAATAAACAATAGGTACAAAACAATAAAAATGGCTCAACAAATATTCATGTTGATATTATTAAAATGCAAAATATTTTTAATGGCTCTAGTTAATTGAGAAACATATGGTGCTAATTAAATCTATATATTTCTTTTGTCGATTTAATCTAAATTAATTTTTAACTCTGTAATAATATTCTACTTTTGAGTTGTATTTCTTTGATGCTTTTCTAAATCTCTTCTATTTTTTTACATGCATCTATCATTGAATGTTTTTGCGAAAATAAATTATTTCTTTTTTTTTCTGGACATCAATATTTTTTAACATTTAATGAATGCATTAAATTATCACAAACCTTTGGAGAACGTTCCACCAACCAGCGGTGTCCTTTTCAAAAATATCAACAGGAAGGCATTAAACCCTTTTTTGTAGGGAGTTCTAACAATACATGCAATTACTATACTATAAAATCATTTAGCAGACGCTCTTTTCCAAAGCGACTTACATCATCATTTCTAACCATAGTTATTTTCATAACATACCCGGAGAGAACCCACGCATACATGAGGAGAACATGCAAACTCCACAAAGCTCGAACCAGAAACATCCTTGCTGTGAGGCCACAGTGATAACCACTGCACCACCACGTTGCCCTTAAAATGTCACTTTTATATTAAAAAAATGACTATGAATCAAATTTATACTTGTAGAGATAGAATGAATTTTCTTTATTTTTATCTTGTACCGTACCTCCTTCATATACAGATATACAGATATACATAACTCTATTTATGTCATAAATTAGTTTGTTCAAATATCTTTTATGGAATAATTTACTGTAAGCTGTTTTAGGTTCCTTGTTTTATTTTGAATATATTTAAACATATTATTTACACCAAAACTCAACAATTTTATGTAGACATTCTCAAAATTATCTTTTTGTTGCGATGTCCAAAATACTGATTTTAGTCCATCTCTTAATTTCCAATATCATCAACCAATACTGATGTAGTTTGATCTTCACCTTAAAAAGAGAAAAACATTTCAGTTAATGATGATATAGCAATCCGCTTTGCAGCTAAATTTATCTCTACAGACACTGAAATAATTCAATAACATGTGGACAGGGCTACTTCCAAGCTCCATATCTTGCAAGTGGCGACATGATTTGATGATGTTACAGCCACAAAATTTATAGCAAGTTGTGCCAAACAAACAAAAACTATACATGATAACTCTGATATTTGGTGCTTTTGAGTCAGAGGAGACTTAGCTGAAGAGTTTGGTATAAGACATGGACATGTGTAAATGTTTTCATTATACCAAAAGGAACAATAGGTACTGATATTTCATATTACATTTTAATAAACATCAGACATATCTAGTTTTATGTTTTTCATATGTTCTCGTAGTGTGCTTTAAATACTTAACTGTGACCTTACCACCAAGGTATGTACCATTATATCCTTACTAAACAATATAGCTCACATTATCATGGTATAGTCATGATAGAGTCAACAGATCAAATACAATGATCTATTACTATTAGCATTTATCAACTTCTGAGGTCTATTCTGAGAATAGATGGATGGATAGATGGATGGATGGATGGGTGGATGGATGGATGGATCTCAGGAGCTTAAATACCCATCTTTTTTTTACACCTGCAACATCTGGAGAAGGTGTTGCATAACAACTTTACACTTTATTAAACCTATACATTTTTACCTGCTTGCACATTGTTATATAATATGAATGATATGAATCCCTCTCATATCCTCCCTGATTTGTTTTCTCAAAGCTTGCTAGCATCTGCAGTCAGAGGGGCTTGAACAGAAATCTACATGAGAGGAGAAATCAGCTGTGTGCAAAATAAGAAATAAATCAAAAAGTTGTTGTCACAGATTAGTGGGCAAAGAATGACGTATAGATAAAAACTGTAAAGGAAAACATCTGATCTCTCTTTGTCACAAATTCACAGACTTGTCATACATATATTAAAATTTTAATAAAAGACTAAATCTAGGGTGTGTTTCATTCACAACTGTATATAAATCTTGAGTACAAGAATTCTTGGAGATCTGTCCATCCATTTATTATCTGTACCACTTATTCCAATGAAGTTACACCCTGTACAGGTCACCAGTCCATCAAAGGGCCAACACAGAAAGACAAACAATCAGCCACACACACACAATCACACCAAAGGACAATTTCAACCTATCAATCAACCTGGCATAGCACGGATCCACTGTGCCTGGATAGTGGAAGGAAGCCGGAGTACATCGGAGAGAACATCTGTAGAGATGCAATATTAAATAAATCTTTAGATTTCTTCAGTCATAAAATAACACAATCAGTTGGAACTCAAGCGTAACCATTTGACAAAGACACATAGATGACAAAATAATGTCTCAGATAACTGTGAGGTAACCACATCATTCTTCAGAGCTAACTGGTTGGTCACATTAAACTTAAAGTGTCAGCTGAAATTGGGGTGTTAACCCAGAACTCCAGTCAATGTTGGGTGGAGAAAGTCTCTCTTGATTTCTTTGTGCTGCTTTTGAGGCACAAGCTCGACAGTTTATTGATCTCCCTCTCATCTAATCAGTAGCCTTGTCACATTATAACAAAGGGAGCTGGCCAAAAAGAAAGCAATTTACCGCAGCCCAGTGAAGATTGCAGGGTAGGGTATAGTAGTTTTCTTTAGCTTTTATAGACAGTCTGATACAGGTAGTAGTGAGGCCCAGCTTGAAATCAAAACAGTGTTCAAGGTATTCTTTCTGGCATGCTGACTCTGGGGACAAACAACACTTTAACTGATAATTCATCTATAAATTCTGTCATTCAATACAACCAGGTTGCCTGCTGCGCATGTTAAATGAGCTACAAGAAGACTGAAATTTGGACAATTTTGTTGCCAAAAAATATTTCTGATTGAAAATAACTGTAAATTATTGTGAAATAAGTTGACAGTTAAACGGATGCATAATCATTGCATGCAATGTTCTCATTTATCTCCAGATGCCGTTGTTTATTCCCCTTTGAAAGTAGATGCTTCTTTAGAGGGGATTAAACATGCACATTATGTCAAGTGTCCCAAAAGGTAATGAAGATATGTTAGTAGAGGAGCATCACAAGAAACCAATACAAGACTACAGTTAGATCATCCTGCAAAAATAAATAGGCTCCAGATTACCATTTAGATTGTAAAGCCTAGCCTTCAGTCTAGATACATGCACAAATAAGTAATTTAATTTGCACGTTTATGTGTATAGGTGAAGCAAGACATTTCTGAAATTGATTGTATATATAAATACAATCTCTTTTCTAAATACTGATGATGGCTGATTTTCTGTATCTGAAGCCATCATTTCAGTCCTCTTAGCTGAGTATTGATAATGATTTAAGTGTCTTCTTCAGGCATGTTGACTGATTATTCACTCTTAAAGTAGGAGAGCTGATTGAGTAACTAATCCACTGAGATTTAATTGAACAGAAGGCAGATGTGATACTTTTTAAATATGCTATGCACAGGAGAGTGTGCTGCTTTAATATGCCACAAAATACATGGTGTCATCTGTTGCAGTGAACATTGAAGTGTTTTACTTTATTAGAAGCTTTGTCATTTTGATTGGTTATTATTCAGAGGCCCTTGGGTAAAAGGAAAATATTTACCCTCAGTTATCATTGAACAGTCTTATTTACAGGGATGCAAACCTCGGAGTTGTTTAATTTCCAAAAGCATCCGTGACATTGAGGGCAGCCGCTTTGCAACCAGGGGAATCTGTGCCCTGCTGCAACCTACCAGATTTGACCGAGTCTTTCTACCTCTGTAAGCAGAAATGAAATGAAGTGAGCTGACACTGCACCTTCAAAAGCAGAAAAAAACCCTTCCACACAAAATCCTGTCTCCTCAACGCCTCCTGCATTTGTTTGCTTCCTTGTGTCATATGCTCTACCATTAACAGTGTTCCCTTGTGAAAATGTTTACAGTACATCACATTCATCACGGCCTCCTCACAGTCTAATAAAAATGCCCTTTAAGGCCTTTTTTTTTTAGTCTCTGGATTTAAAAGGACTTTTGATTTCTGTAGCATGCCCTCTGGTTTCACATGAGACCCTCTCCACTCCTTTGGGATTGAGATCTTTTTGGACTTTGGGTTCATAGAGCAAATGCTTAGGGATGGCTGGAAAACCTAATAAAACTAGTGAGGTGAAATCTCTCAGATGAATAGCAAAGAAAAATAAATACAAGGTCTAATGGTCATAAGCTTCTCTAGATGTGCCACCAGGCTTAATGCAAACTGACAGAATAGAGAAGCTAAGAGGAATGAACTTGATATGTACTTTACTATGTCACTCTCTGCAACAGCAAAGCCGAATGTAGGAAGCTTATGGAAACCTTTACATGCAAGTCCCCTGTTATTTGATTTCTTGCATGTATTGTTTTTGTTCTTTGATGTCCATCGCTTTGGAGAAAAGCATCTGCTAAATGATTAGAAAAGAATACAATAGAATAGAATATAGATATATGTAGAGAAATACATCTTTGCATCATATTTAAAGTATATTGCGCAGCCAAGAAAGTATTTATTTATTACTTGATGATCTGTGGTGAGAAAAACACAAAATGTTCCCAACTTGACCAAACAAGTAAAGGTGGAAGAAAATAGATAAGCAGATATAAGAAGTGAGTAAAGCCTTCGCTGTGTATCATAGCAAATTTGCATAAATGCAGAATCTGTCTTGAATTACAGTAGTTTCCACTAAAGATATAGGTGATATCCACTATGTCTTTTCTTCTGTTTGGGAATAGATATTATCAACCTACAGACACACTAGATGGCATTTTAGGACTCATCTAACCGATATGAATGGGCTGATAAAATATCGGATGTTCCCTTTCAATCAGAAGATAACATTCCCATCAGTGGTGCAGACTTTGTGGGTAACTCAACTAGTTCCAAAATGATAAAAATGAGTCAGCATGTAACGCAGAGGGACCCTGATCATTCAGACTGCTGACTTATTGCTAGTGAGAACATGTTGGTACATACTGTTAATACTGCCATGAAGTGTGAACATCAGTATTCTCCATGTTTCTATCATTATTATTGTTCTCATGACCCTTTTTTCAAAGTCTACTGTATTGTTAAATCCGTGTAATTCCCAGAGAGTAATGAAGCATCTGCTCATTGCCTTGAGGTCGCATATAAGTACATCACTACCATGCCATAAACATGAGCTGCTATCACCTCTTTTCTTATCACAGAACAGACTTTTCCAGAGCAGTGGGTATTACATATCTGCAGAGGAATACATGGAGTGACTCCAGGAAACAAGCCTCAGCTTTAATGTGGCATTGCAGATACTCCGCACCAAAGGGGTTCTTTTGAGTAGAGAGGTTTATAGTTTTGCAGAGGGTTCTTCCTGTTTTATATATAAATCTTTCAGGTACATTGGCTGGCAGATAAAAACATAATTATGGAATCAACATTTGGTCATGAATGACAAAGAGGTGGATTAGAACAAATGAATGCTCCATGTCGATAATCCCGTGAGAAAATGGGAATCACTGAACTGTGAACAGGTTTCCAAATCAAATGTAATAGAACAAGGGCCACGGGTTGAGCTGCCAGGCGAGAATCGCTTTGGTAAGATGAGATTTTCTCTCCATCCTGTGTAACATATCGAAGGCAGTGAGGTCAAGGCTTTAATTAGATATAGCACTAGACTATCTATGTTTACAGCTTTGCATTTCAAAGCTTTATCAACCTGGATTCTTTTTACAGGATTGCACTGACATGACTTCAAGGGGGAGGAATCTAACCTAAGGTCTGCCTGTCTTCTTTACATACACACCCGAAATATTAAAAGTATTAATCTCTTGCTGATAAGGCTTAATGTTACTCATGGTGGTTTGATCTCATTAGAGCTGGTGTAATTGAGTACTTACATTAAACTATGATCTCTGACCCTCCTTTATGTTCTCAGCTCCCCGAGTTATGTTTAATTTACTTCATTTCTAGTAACTAAAAAAGATAGAGTTTGAGTTACAGCGACTGAAAGACTCAACTAGATAAAATATGAGAAAAAGCCAACATGAATGAGAGCGAGTAGCTGAGTTATAGAAACTGAGAAATCATTCATTCATGGGGGAAGCACTGCTTTAGATTGGATGTCATTTGATATCCTGAATGTGACCATTTGAGCTGCATGAGAATCTTTATTTATTTATTTTTTTTACCAGCATGCAGTAAATAGGTGAAATAAAACCATCATGTTATCTCCTTCAATCCCTGATAGGGTTTCTTTGTTTTTGGCCTGGGGGGATTTGTGATAATAATAGAAATGTGCAGGAAAGAGCATTAGACTCAATCCAAATTGTCCAATTTCCTCTGGTATGTGGTCCTGCATTAACATTCATTCCAATTTGTCTTAATTTGACTTTTCCTTCTATTGAATGGAAATATGAAAACACGTTCAGGATGAATGTGATTTTCAGCACTCCCTCGTATAACAACAATCTGATTAAGCTTATAGTCCGACCTAAATGAAGAGTTCTAAAAAGTGCTGCATTGATGAAGGGTGGGAGCATAAAATTCAGCGCAGCAACAGTTTCACATCATTTGACATTTCATATCATTTGGTTTGATATTAAGGAGCCTGTGGCATTAT
>JBAMIG010000006.1:7490439-7506026 GCA_037177335.1 Kiunga ballochi
GATGTTGATGATGTAGATGTGGATGATGTAGATGTTGATGTAGATGTGGACGATGTAGATGTTGATTATGTAGATGTCGACGATGTAGATGTTGATTATGTAGATGTGGATGATCTAGATGTTGATGATGTAGATGTTGATTATGTAGATGTGGATGATGTAGATGTGGACGATGTAGATGTGGACGATGTAGATGTTGACGATGTAGATGTGGACGATGTAGATGTGGACGATCTAGATGTGGACGATGTAGATGTTGATGATGTAGATGTGGATGATGTAGATGTGGACGATCTAAATGTTGATGATGTAGATGTGGATGATGTAGATGTGGACGATGTAGATGTGGACGATGTAGATGTTGATGATGTAGATGTGGACGATCTAGATGTTGATGATGTAGATGTGGATGATGTAGATGTTGATGATGTAGATGTGGATGATGTAGATGTTGATGCAGCTCTCATGGAAGGTTTGTGGCGTCCACGTTTTGCATACAATGAAAACAGTTGCCACATCCTGACATGTTGACAAATGTAGGGGAAACACTGATCTAATGATGTGCTTTCTATCTAATTATTGCTGTGGGTCACAATTTACTTTAAAGCCTCTGCTTGGAACATTTGTCAAACATCTGAAGGCCTTTACAAGGACTCAAGCATTGCAACAAGGATTCATTAATACATGTCATGTCAGGCTATTCATATTGTGTAAATAAAAGTCTCTAAAGACAGGAGTGAGTAAAGGTAACTAAAAACCACATTTTAGCAGTCACAATGTGGTGTTTTTATTTATAAATGGATCTTTGAACAACTGCATTGAACTGTGTAATGGTGTGAGAGGAATGTGTGCTGTCCCTGTCATTGCTTGCATAGTGCCACTCCAGAGAAGCAGGGTGGAAATGAGCTGCTGTGTTAGTCAGGCCGGGTCAAATAGTTTGAGGTGATGAATGGCTGCAACCGTTCAATTAATGAAGAGATACAGGGGAGGTTGAGAAGACCACACATAAATGTGACTTTAAACTGAAGACTACCAGAGGAACAGAAACAGACAGAAAAGGTTTTATTGGAGAATGTCACACCTCTGCTACAAAGGGTGTAATTGTCAAAAAGATTTAAAACTTTCTGATATTCAAATATTGTACAAATAGAAAAAAGTGTTCTGAGATTATGGTGCTTGCTTCTTTCTTTCTGTGAATCTGGTGATAAAATCTCCTTGCCAAAGTGAAGAATTCACATTTATTTTTACCCTTAGGCCTCATTTATGTGTGAAATACATATTAGCACATGGCCTTCTGTTCAGTTTCTGCATTCTTTTTATGTGGATTTCAGATGCAAGGAATGTGTGAATTAATGCCCTGCTGTAGCAAATGAAGCAGTACCACCAAAAGCCGTGTGGGTAATATTATGCACCAAACCTTGTGTGACTAATGAAACGAACAAAGATGCAGAAGATTCTACAATAATTAAAGGTCACACAGACCCCTACCATCTACCATGCTGCCTCTCTCTCAGTCTCTGTCGGACCTCCTCCACCATTTTTACTATTTCTGAAACAAACTTATGGAACTCTGATCTCTGCAAGGCCCTATAGTGAATGTGTTGGGTAACAATTGTGTCAATGTAAGAGACACATGGAGGTGCGTGGGAAGCTGCATTTGACACCAGTTGAGATGGACATGAAGGGTGCATAAATCAGAGTTTAAAGTTTCCACTGATTTAAAGCACATTTGCAATGCTATTACTTCTGACTGAAGTAACCATTAAATTATTAATCACAGTGAATGTGGCTCATAAAACCACCATAACCACCTTTTTGCCCAAAAATGGAATTTATGGAGGAAAAAAATCCCTAAAATGCAGTGTGAAATAATGACCCTCCACAGTCTACATACATAATAACCTCTTCACTGTTCATTTTTTAAACTCTTCTTAAAATCCATTTTTATTCTTTGGCTTCTAACCCATATGAGACTGTTTTTGTTTTAGTAGGCTCTACCTTTGTTTTATTTATTGGTTTTATTTACTTATTTTAAAATCTCTTATTTATCTCTTATCTCTCACATAGTTTTACTGTTTTATTGATTATATACACCACTTTGTTACAATGACAGTTGTTTTAAAGGGCTTTATAAATAAAGTTGAGAGTTGAGTTGGCACAATAATGCTGATCATGTAATAGTTGATTATTATTTATTCCTTGTGCCCTAATATAATTTCCAAATTATTGTGATGGGAATAGAGAGAACAACTGTTTGCTACTTTAATTTAAGGATTTCTCCATAAGGTTCAAGTCATTCATTCTTGATAGAAGAGGCAAATGCTGGCTTTTTAGGATGATAAAATCATGTAGCTGTTCAAAGGGAAATGATGGGAAACTTAGAAAGTAGAAAGAAATGGGACAGGTATAAGTTTGTCTTCTTACTGCTGCTTTTCAAGCATGCGGGCTAAATAATATGTGCTTTCTTTTATTTTGTTGTGCCAAGCCTCATGCAGAGTGTGTATATTCATGTGAGAAATAAATGAATAGTAATTAAAAAAATATGTAAAATAAAAGGTGAGTTAGGAAAACCTAATAATAATAATAATAAGTAATTATATTTTTTAGTATTATTTTTTACATAATTATTGTTATTGTGGTTATTGTTAGTAGTAGTTGTGGTAGGAGTAATAGTGATTAAAAATAGTAGGTGGAGGGGGGATGGGAGTAGCATGTTTACTAATAATAAACATACCTATTATATTACTGTATATTAAATTTGTAAACAGTATTTTTAATTTTATTTTTATACAAATCCTTACAAATTGATTTTCTCTAATAATATACTTCCAGTTTTCCCTTTGTAATCTAACAGTTTATCTGTATTCTGCCACAAAATGAAAGAAGGTTTTGGAAATCACAGCTGTATTTGGAAGCATGTGCAATGTAGATCCTAACGAGTGGTCCCTTAGAGTTCATCAGAAAATGACTGTTTACAATGAGATGATTTGCAGATAAATCAACAAGTGAATCTGTCAGTAAGAAAGTAATCCAGTCTGTGATATGCTTGGAAAATGGCCCCTTGCACCTGATTGGAATGATGTCATACTGAAAAGGGACAGATGTCCTCCTTGGTTAACAATAATCAAATAATATAATTTTTATTTAAAAAACATTCTTCTTAATCAATGGTTACAAAACAAAAGGCTAAAAGGGTTTTACGCATTGGGATCAGCATTGGATCCTGCAGATTTTGTGCTAAAGGCATCTGTATAACATCCCTCCTGAGCCTTTTGGAGGTTTTCTAAGGTTTTCTACATCAGGGGTCACCAACTCCATTCCTAGATGGCTACCATCTAGAAGCTTTTAAGGTTTTCCTGGTACAACACACCATAATGTCTCATTAACAAGCACATCCAGAAGATGAAAACAACTTATTAGAGAAGATCTTCATTTTAATCAGGTGTGTTGTACCAGGAAAAAACTCAAACCCTCTGGATGGTTGCCCTTAAGGACCAAAGTTGCTGACCCCTGGTCTACATGGAAGAATACTCTTTAGTTGGCTTATACTAATGGTGAAGACTGATTTCTTTTCTGATTCTGATTAACATCCACCTTAGAGGAACTGAAAACTGTTGCCAGGGAAACCAACATCTGGAATAATCTGCTAAGTCTGTCACCAATTTGACACAATCAAGAATAAGCCTGGAGATAATTAATGGGTGGATGGATCAATAAGGATGTGCTTGAAATGTTTATGTTTATCATTTTACCATCCCGTTGTGCTGAATGTTTTCTCAGATGCTGAAC
This sequence comes from Kiunga ballochi, assembly GCA_037177335.1. NCBI lineage: Eukaryota > Metazoa > Chordata > Actinopteri > Atheriniformes > Pseudomugilidae > Kiunga > Kiunga ballochi. Next base: position 7,494,229 of record JBAMIG010000006.1, read on the forward strand.
ACACGCAGAGTATTCTAATGAAGTTTACCAGAATACTAAGATGCAACCCAAAACCCAGAAAAAGACAAATAAATAAAAAAATCCATCTTAGAATAAGTTTTAAATTATTGGTTCAAATGTCAGAAAATCCATGTTGTTATTTGTCTTCACAGTCAAGCGAGATTAACATTTGAATTATCTGCAAGCGATGATAAATTTGAGCTCATTTGCCTTTAGATATGTTCATTACCTGTACTTAATAAGTGAGTTTTTCTGTTTTGCATGCTGATTAAAATGAACGGGCAAATGAACTAAACATGCATTTAATGAAAAAAAGAAGTAACATAATAGTTGGATGTTGGATTTAGACAGTTTGTGTATAAAAAGACCTTTGCAAAGTTTAGAAAATATTAATGGGCAACATTTTACACTTGTAATAATGCTGAATTACTCATAATCACTTCTTTGACTATAGATTGTTTTTAAAGATGAAGACAGAAATTTCAAAGTACCGGTACAGATGTCCCCAATTCTACTCTCAACATATTCACATGACATATTGCCTGCACATCAAACTACGTCATCAAACAAGCAACTCTCCAAAAAAACCACTGATCATAAGCAGCATATATCTTATATTAAGCTACCCTTTTTTATGCATTTTTGGAATCAACCCAGAAGCAGCAGCCATATTGGTGGCTGATGTTCCCGAGAGCTACATCAGGATGTGCTCTGGCAGCTGGTCTAAATTCCCTCTCATCACATCTCCCCTCGCTCTCGTCTGCTCTCTCATTGACAGTCATGTCACATTCGAAACAATCCTCAGGCAATAATTGCCATAAACAAAAAAACCCTGTTTATCTGGTCGGAACAGCAGTTCCAATGAATACACGCTACCATGGGGAATGAGGGCAAAAATGAGAATGAATGAAACCTTGATATTCATACAAAGGAATGAAATCAATTTGAACCAAATACACCCCACCACCCCCCAAAAAAACAAAAAAAAACAAAAACACCCACTCCGTTTAACTTCTTTGATATTTTGGTTAAAAGAGGAAAAAAAAAGAACGGAAAAAAAGATTCACACACTTTCAAGGGTACAGACAGCATGACCTAGTTGATAATTATAGATTGGGTTGGCACTGGTTTTATCAGTACCTTTCTAATTATGCAAGGAGAGATAGAAACATTTTACTGCAGCAACTGTGTATGTTGAATTAAAAAGTTCCAAGTCTGGGAAGCAAGGCCTGTAAGTGGTCCATTACAGATGTCATGGTTCATACACCACAGAGTTACTGGCTCAAATGACCAGTCTTTGGATATAATGGAAATTTTGTAGTGTAGATTAATGTAATGTAGAAGACTGACAGTTTGTTTATAAATACTCAAATTAGGAGTAGACCAGACCTTGTTTAAAGTTACATAAAAATAGTTCCACTCACGGACAGATTATTCATCTGTTCATCCATCATCTGTACTGCTTATTTCAATGAAGGGTTGCAGGTAGCTGGAGCCTATTCCTGAAATCTTTGGGCAAAAGATACACCCCTGACAGGTTGGCAGTCCATCACAGGGCCAATACAGAGAGACAAACAACCAGTCACACACACATTCACACAAAAGGACAATTTCAAATGACCAATTCACTTAACAGGCATATCATTGGACAGCGAGAGGAAACCTGTTGGTCACTGGCTGAGGATCGAACCAGTGACCTTCTCACAAGTACACACAGAGTATTAAAATAATGGGAAAAAGTTTCAATGTGAAAAAAAAAAAATACTAGGAGGTGGAAATCACCATGACCATAAAGAGATTATGAACAGATTATTGATGCATCTGATTTCCCTGTGTGGTTAATTGACCAAGAACCCTTTTCAAGAGGAATGTGTAACATGGTTTTTGATATTTGCTATGAGTAACAATAAAGAATAAAACTTCATCTTTTGGTTAATGCAGTTTGCTTCTTTGATCCACATTGGGTTTTATTTGCACATTCACGTGTCCTTAAACGCACCAGACTCTAAGCAAATAAAGCAACCCATAGAAGCCAACATGCATCCTCATGCAGACGGTACTGGTCTGAGTTCATCTCAGCCAAAATGTCTCTCTTGTCCACGGTCCAGACGCTACCCTTCTGCAAATTTGATCTTTTGCTTTCCTCAATATTGTGTTGATAATTATGAGGTAAAGAATTCATTTTTCAACATTTGTGCATCTTTTCTTCCCCCAATCGGTTAACCCAGGAATTATGAGGATGCAATTACATGCTTCCACCTATGAACAATGAAAAACTTTTTAAAAATTGATGTTTTTTTGTGGTGAATAAAATCATTTTAACATGTAACACCACCTAGTGCCCCTGCATAATCCTTCACTATTATTAGATACTATAAAAAAAAACAATAATATGCTTGTTTTATGATGTAAAGGTGACAATTCTGGTTTTCTTTTTTTTTGTTTTTTACTGTGCGATAAAATGTATGTATTGCATACAATACATGCGAATAATAAAGATTGATGTATGTAAGTTGGTAGACATTGTTACAAAAAAAGTGCCAGTCAAAACCGCATTTTATTTTGTGTCTAAATGAAGACGCTGTGATGAAATGGTTCATTTTTACATTGTACTTCTACAAGATTTACAAATAACTTGATTTGTTATAAATAATTTTAAAAAATCAGAGAACATTAAAGAGAATGAGTAATCATATTAATTTTCAAATAAATTAAATACTGATTCATGTTAATCTTTAGCCATTCTTACAGGGAAAATGGCACTGAGACTTTTTACAGATCAACCAATTAGAGCCGTCCAATGATGCAGAATTAAAAGGAATAGCCTTTTTATGTGAAGACTTTATGGAATTGCACCACTACAAATAACATGGCAGTGGGTATACAGAGTGGGAGCCAGGAGAGCCCTCTATATGAGAGGTGAAATTACGTTTTTGTGCCATTTATTTCTCTCCACAGTTGCACAGGGCTCATTTGGTGGTGCCATGGGGCTTGTTGGTTTTCACAGTAGTGATGTTGGGTCCATTAGAAAGGACTTTCTCTTCACTTGGGGAGAAAAAAAAACTGGCTTGTCAAAGTCAGTGTTTTGTATTGCTGGGCATTTTTATGGACAAACCTCTGAGGGTAGCTTCAAAGTGCACTTTAGCACCGTGGGAAGTCAAAGAAAATCACTTAGCCGAATGACTGCTTTTACCTTTTTTGAGGAAGACTCATGGATAAAATGGTGAAGGAAGAACATTAGATTCAATGACACTCTACTCATTTATCAGGTCATACAGACACTGTAAAATTTTTATGCTTTATACCCATGTCTCCATGGCGACACACTCTAGATAATACAACTAGAGCAATACATTTGCCTAACAGGGTTTGTGCAAACCTTGAAAGTACAGACATTCAGGGACTTCCTGTATTTGAATTAGAGCACTCATTTTTTTCTGTCCATGAAATGCATTCACCACACCGACAAGGAGAAAAGATTTGCACAGCTGTACCAGAAAACTGTGCCATATTGGCTAAATTTCAAACTGCTCCCAGGCGATGGCACCTCAATTGGTGGCATCATTAGACAAGGCCTCTGTAGCCCCCTTGGAGGACCAAGACACACTAGTCGACTGGACCAGTCCCAGGGTCAAAGCTCTGCTGTGGGAGCATCTGACTGCAAGACACTGATGAATGTCAGGAGACAGAAGCCCCCCAGCGATCTGGCAGCCTAAAGACACTGATGGTGGATTACAATCGATCTGTGTCATGTCTACAGGCTTGAAGATGTGGCAAATGACAGTGGTTGATTTGTGAATGCTAACAAAGGAGCCATGTGGCCTGTACAGGCATTTAAGACCGCACAGAAATCTTCCAAATGAACTTGTAAAGATGCAGTTAAAAGGTAAAACACCAAATTCAGAGAGAAAACTTTGACTTCTTAATGGAAAATTTGTCATTTTCTTATGTTTTGAGTTCCAGGTATGTTGTGAGTTTGATCAAATCAGACTGAATTGTTAAAAAAATATATATTTCAAATGTATTGTAGATCTTATAGGTATGCGACAAATATTTTATACACATACTTTAATTTCTAAATATTTATTCAAATAAAAAAATCCTTTTCTCTGGAAATGTTAGAAATGAGTGAGTGTGTATGGTTGTTCGTCTCTGTGTGTTGGCCCTGTGATGGACTGGCGTCACATCCAGGCTATACCCTGCCTCTCGCCCGTTGGCTGCTGGGATAGGCTCCAGCCCCCCCGCTACCCCGTTGGGGACAAAGCGGTAGAAGATGAATGGATGGATGGATGTTAGAAATGATCACCAAAAGATTATTTCTGTATAAGCTTTGCATATTATTTTGTAAAATTGAAAATGAAAATAATGTCTTATAACCCACATAATGCATAAGATACCTACCCCTACCCCCCAAAAAATAAAAAATAAAAATTATTAGTGTCAGGAGGTCTTTATTTGCAGCAACAGCAATCAAATTGTTCTTAGCATTAGCCTTTGACATGATTTATCTACGTTTGATCACGGTCCAAACAGATGGTCAAATGATGCAGAAGACAGAGGCTTTATTCCAGGCTGTCAGATTTGTTTCTTTAAAAGCTTGAAGAATTTGACATGTCATGCTGTTTAGTTTGGTGTGATTGGCTGGTCCACCGCTGTGTAGAAAACCCCAAAGATTCACATTCCCTTCATCCTGCTTTGATCCTCATTCGATCAGATTCCTCACTCCTCTCATCAAACTAAAGCCACGTCCATGATTTCAGACAACTCCATCTTAATGTGATCCAACAAAAGAACTGATAACAAAAAGCTTTCATCTGTGCTCACGAGAGTTATGGCAAAGTCTACAGAGGAGCTTTTCTGTGTCTTTCAAAGAAGTGAGGTCTTCTTTTTTCAGCATCCATCCATCAAATCCTTGTGTGTCTGCTCTGATAGTATGGATCCACAAAAAACTTTAAATTTATCAGAATGGTGTTTGTGCCTGATTCTCGAACCTGAAACAATCTGTGGAGAAGAAGACTGCATTAATATTTGTGGCATGGGCGTTCTGCAAAAAATGATAGCTTTGGGCTGCGAGGACCTTCCATCAACACTGTGACCTGAAAGAAATAGCAAAACTGGTGAAGATGTGATCAACAGAGCGCACAATAAAAACACTGCCAACGACCCAGACACAGGCTAGAACCTGTGGAAGGTTCTTTAAAGACTGATACATTTTATCAGTAGAGAAAGGAATCAAGATCTCAATGCGGAACATTACGTCTTTTTTACAATAAGGTTCTTTGTAACTATTTACATAAGAAGCATATGAATGTCTAGGTTTTAGATTGTTTTCTAATACTGTAAACAACAATGCTATTAGTAATATTTTTTAAACAGTATCTTGGTCTTGCACATAGCCTGCTTAGGTGTAAAGGTACATGCATGGTTATTCAGATATTTTTTACAGAAAACATTCAGTGCAGAAAGAGACGCACCAACATTGTACATAGGAGAGTAACGGCCTTGCACTAAAACTACAGCCTTTTGTTATGATTTGCATCTGATTTAAGGGGAAACCGGAGCCTAAATACCCTCTAACATTATTAACCACTGAATTTCAGACAGCTGTTCTTCCTCCTGAGCAACAGTTGCCACCAAGAACTTTGTTATATTTTTATTTTTTAGAAAACAACTACAACAACTAATGTACATTAAGCTTGTAGAATAAGACGTTTAAAGCATGTTAATGTAAATTGCTTTGCTGGCTTTATGAAAATGCAACTTATAATTAAAAAATACGATGTAAATATAAAACAGTTGGCAGATTTTATATTGAACATCTTAAATCTTTATCTGTAAAAAATACCTGTATTTTTAAAAAATCTGTACAGTGTTTGTTATTTCAAAAATGAAAAGAAATGTATATAATGTTCCCATTGTTTATGTTTGTTCTCCTTCTCTGTGTCATTTTGGCCCCCATAGGAAGATGAGACTTAGAATGCAGAGGATGACATTAGCCTGTCAGCATGGGTGTATGGACTAAAGGGGAGAATGCAAAATTCAGAATAGAAGAAATTACTTCTATCAATGAGCATGTTTGTGACACATCTTCACAAATCAGGATATGGTTTTCATGCACAGTGATGTATGGCACTCACATCAGTTATGTCAAGCATTGTGAATCCATAACCTACATTGTAGCGCAACTCTTTCTTTATTATGACAGTGACATCCTCTTCATTGCAGCACTACATTTACATATTGTATTAGGATAAGAGGGCTAGAGTTAATAAAGGGCTAGCAAGGGACTGCAAATATAAAAATGTGTTACTGTCAGGCATTAAAGAAAAAATGGCAGCTAGTTGACTCATCCTAATTTTTATTGTCTTAGAAAGCAAGCAAGGAAATAGGGCTTTCTTATTTTTTTTTTTTTATTTATTTATTTATTTTTTATAAAAAAACAGCGCTGATGGATTAACAGGCCTGACATTGAACACATATAGACTGACAAAAGGAACGCAGGGAGACATATATAGTATGAATGTGTATGAATGTGGTTGAACACAAGTAAGCATAAATAAGGCTCAATAAATATAAAAATTCATTACCACAAATTCCTCCATGACACCGCCTGTTCTGCATTTGCCAGTTGTGTCTGCCTACGTCTCCTAAGCACTTATTGCCTGAATCAAACTCAAGTCTAATTAGGAAGAAGAGAAAGCTTTATCACACAAGACTAATGCAATTTGAAATACTGTGGTGGTAATTTAGTCACTTTGTATCATTTTCCACAGTATTCGGACTCTGCTGCTTTCTGGTTGTCCATTTAATAGATTTGGCTTTGCAGCATTTCTCCCATTTGACAGCTTCTTTAGCTAGACCTTTTTTTTCTTTTAGGATTTTACTCATTTTCTACTATAGCTTAGAGATAGCTTAAGTGTTCTGCCTGTACGTTTATAGAAGCTGTTAAGATTAATTTTTCCTAAATTTTACATATGACTTGTGAATTGTTTGGCTTCCTCTTTTTGGGAGTCTGAGCAATGCTTTGAAATCCAAAACCATATTACTGATGATAAATGGAATGTGTCATGACCTAAAAAAAATAGAAGAAAAAACTTGGCTTTTACAAGCAATTTCAGCAAGCTAGCATGCACATACACAATGCTAGAACCAGAATCAAAGCTTTCAATTAAAATGATTATTTTCATCTAGATTTTTTCCATTTCATAGCCACATAAAAAGAAATAAATGTTAAAGAAAAAAAAACTACTGCGCAGTAAGGTTAGGAATTTTTCAGTTACACTCCTTTGTGTACAAGATAAAGCAGCAACAGGGAATCTGCAGGAATTTATTGGTCCTACAATTAAAAGTTCCATTCATTTCTTTTTCTTTTCTTTTCCCACAGACAGTTTCAGGAGTTGTAGCAGCTCTTGATTGAATCATCAGTGCCAATGTTGGCCCTGCAACACATATAAGTGACAAAGCATTTGCATAAAACAAATGAATGAACAACAAAGACTTGTCTGATAACAGGGTGATCAAGGGCAGTGAGACCAAACCAGAGCTGAATATGCAACACGACTGAGCACAAAGGCACTGATTCAACATAAAAAAAGAAGCTCACAAAAGCTTGGGTTTCAAACCCTTCACTTGTCATTATATGGCTGAAGCAGGCAGGCCGTATTCACATTAGAATTGCTGCTGATTCTGATTGATTCTTTGACTGCGTGAAAAGGATAAAGAAAATTCATGCCAACTTCCTGAAGTAACAATTAAAAAGTCAAGCATGAACTCTGGTTTAAATTGACTCTTTCCAAAACTATGTATTTGTTCACCATGTTCACACTTTAAAAAGAGATGCAGCATGCAGCAAGAGATGCAGCATCTATTTGGTGTTATTGTCAATATATAAATGAGCTCTAGTCATGTGGACTGAAGGATTGACTGTGTGGTGATTGTTTAGCTTCCAGCATAATATAACTCCGGACTGATAGTTATTGTCACTTGGACCCAAATTAATGTGTTGCAGCATCAGTGTTACTATAAAGCGGATAACAGGATTAGTTTGCTACTGTTGTTGTTACAAGGTGTGATAGCTGAAAAAGAGTGTATAGAGGTTTCTCCAAGGATCAAGCTGTATGATGGTGTATCAAGAAATTCTGTGATGATCTACAAATACAGATAGACATGAACATTTATATTGCTGTTTTTAAATAAACTCTGTGGAAATTTGGTTAAAATTTGTAACATTTGAGATTTTAGTAGAGCTGCAGCATAGTAATGTGCACGTCAATGTGTAATGAACAATATACTGTAACTTCACTGACAGAGATGGGAGATACCTGTAAGCCCATTAGTCCTAAACAGAATGGCGTCACAAGGACAAAAAACAATTCATAGTACTGTTTTACCTTCATTTTTGAGCCCATGGTGCATGTGAAAAATTACTTATAACAATTTAAAATGCTGTTTGACATATTAGGAATTTTAAAGGAAGCAAAAAACAATATAACTGTTGCATAATAAAGAATAAAATGTATTCTTATAGAACTTTCTGCTGATGGGAATGAGGTCCTTACAAAGTGTATCGTTTATCCTCCTAAATTAATATCAATATAAAATATTAACATTAATAATATTTACCTCAGTAGCGCCACCTTTTAATTTCTAGCTTACTGTAAGCTATGGGTATAAAAGGATGCCTATGACATCATCAATAGGGTGAATTATTCAATAATCATATGAATAAATAATCAATTAGATGAATCTGTCTCAGATGCCAATTTGTAAGTTCTTATTTGAACAAGATCATGACCCAAAGGAAGTCACAGATAAATAAATGGAATATTTATTTGATTAATCTAAAAGTTAACATGATATAAAATATTGAAACTAAGAAAAAAAAAAGAAACATAAACAAGACAAAACAAAACATAAAATCAAAAATGTGTAAACTTGATGACCAGCTGGAATTCCTGTGATAAAGTAATGTAACTATATGAAAGATTAAGGAAAATAAAAAAATCTCTGGATATGATAGCTTATGGTTACAAGTCATTAAGCTAAGGCCTGAAAGGAAAAAAAAAAAGATTATGACACACCAAACCATCACCATGAGAGGAGCTAGTTTTGGGAAGGTTCTTTCGGAACTGATGGTCCCATTTTGAGGCTACAGCTGATGGACTGGACTTAGTTTGAATCTGTGGTGGGTGTGGACGTTCAAAATGGTGGATAATCCGTTCTGGTGTTTAGAAGGGTCCAATGGCGATGTCCCTCACTGCAGATTCATTAGCTGGATCTCGGCTTTATCCTCTCTTCTGCTGGGTTGAAGTTGAAAATGATGAAAAATTTTTATTTGGGTGTGGAATTAAGGACATAAGCTGTGGAAAAATCCAATCCAAATTTTATTTTGGAGGCTCAAAAGTTAGATACAATAAAAGATAAAAAAAAAAAAAAAAAAAAATTTAATCAGATGGAACCATAGTCTATCGGTGTGCCTGGCAAAGTTCAAGCATGGTCCGGTCTTTGTTCTAACCTCTGAGACTCATCAATCCTCATCTGCAGCATTTTAGATCTGTCGTTCGGCCACTCTAGCTACAACTGAATCTAAGTGTGTGCAAAAAGTGTGTGGACCCTCCCAGGAAGGCAGGGTTGTCTTATTACAACCAACAGGCATACTTATGGGTTGTAGGTTCTCATTTGCCCATTAGAAGTCTGTGTTTTATGGAGAGGCAGACTTGATGGTTGGGTGGCTGCATGTTTCGACTCTGACCTGGAAATTTAGTATAGAAATATGTTTCAAATCAGAGCGTCCAACAGAACTAAATGTTTTCTAACCAAAAAGGCTCTCAAATATAGTTCTGTGGAATTGCTTCTTTTCTTTTTTTTCAGAGATTTTAAATTAATCTTAAGCCATACACACTCTTTAGAAATTGCATTTGTTCCACCCTCAAATTCTACTAGACTTGAAGTTCTTCAGGATAAAGTATCAATGAACTCCAACAGCAAACACTTGGCAGCATTTTGAGACAACAGGGAAAAACGTGTGTGAAAGCCACTTATCAAACAGTTTGAGGCGCCAGTGGATGAAAATGGAAAGTAAACTAGCTTATCAACCGCTGCTGCAACAGAACAAGTTTTACAGTAGCACAGAAAACAACGCTAACAGTGTCCAAGTGCCACCACTTTAATCATAGAATGAGGCTGAAATGTGCTAAGGGTTTGTTTAATGGACTTTAAAACAGTGGGAGCCTTTGACTTCCAGCTGGGAAGGAAAACTTCCAGCAAATAACAACAGTAGCAACATCTGTCTATGGCTAATGTGTTACTGTGTTTAGACTTTTCATGGACATTTACGACACAAAAACATAAAGGGAAAATTTAAACAGATTTGAATGCAGATCAAGTTTCCCATCCACATGAAACTATGATTCACAATGTGTTTTTTCTTATTCAGTACTCGAATTAGACTTAACTTTATTGAGCCCTTTGGAGTGACTCCTTCAGGGAAATGAGATTTTCAGCAGCTTATAAATAAAGGCCCCTCAATACAAAGAAACAATAATACAATAAATCAAATGAGACATAAATATAATAAAAAAGAAAAATAAAGAAACTACATATTACCTGTGAATAATTTTAAATTATTTCACTGTGGTAGTTACTGAAGTCTGGGTAAGTTATTGAACATTACCAGTACATTACTACCCTTCATCTCTTGTCCTCTGTAGTCTATCTTCTCCTCTCCTCAAGCAAAGAGTTGCAGAGAGAGATGACATAGTGGACAAAGGAGTTTTTGAGCCTAAACCTGAGAAGGAGCTGTCACTGAACATGCTCCTCTGGTTGTTGATGACAGTCAGCAGAGGGTAGCTGGTACTGTCTCTAATTTTCAGCAGTTTGACCAGTGCCCTCATCTCTGTGACCAGCTTCATGTCTACCACAGAGTTGGACTTTCTGATCCGTTTATTCTGCCTGGATGTGTCCATCTTGGATATGCTGCCACCTCAGCACAACACAGCAGAGAAGAGGCCACTTGCAACCACCGACTGATAAAACCTCCAAAGTCATTTGCTGCTGATGCTGAAAGGTCACAATCTCCTTTGGAAGCACAACCTGCTTTGTGTCTTCCCATACAGGTGACTGGAATGGGTTGTACGGTGCAGGGTATTATTCAGTGACAGCCCAAGGTATTTGTAAGAGTCCACAATCCTCACCTTCGATCCATCTAGCAAGACTAGTTGTTGTCTTGGTCTTGACCTCTAAATGTTGATGCAGCTCTTTTGTGTACTATTGAACTAAAGGTGATAAGTGTGGCACCATGCAGCAATAGTCTCTAATACTCCTCCTTTTTATCATCCAAAAATGGCTGTGTCTTCAGCATATTTTTGTATTGACACAGCTCACAGTTGTAGCAGAAGTTTGAAATGTACTTCATGAAGGGAAGGGGCCCAGCCATGCCCTGAGGGGCTCCAGTGCTGCTGACCACAGAGTCAAATGTGGTGTTATTAAGCCAAACATACTGCGGCCTGCCAGTGAGGTAGTCTGAAATCTGTCCACCAGGTAGGGCTCCATCCCCATCCTGTCCAATTTGTCCCTGAGAATAGGGGTCTGGATTGTATTAAAGATACTGGAGAAATACAAGAAGAGAATCCTCACTGTGCTGCTTTCCTTGTCTAGATGGAAGTGGGCTTGGTGCAGCAGGTAAAGTATTGCATCCTCTACACCAATACCTTGCTAATACACAAACTGCCTGTCTAGATTGGGGTCAGATTTCCCTACTGGGGGAAGAGAAGTCACTCCTTAACAATAACATACAGAAG
>JBAMIG010000006.1:7508668-7526354 GCA_037177335.1 Kiunga ballochi
ATATATATATATATATATATATACATATATAGCTTACTGCTTAGGAAGGCTCCTGATAAACAGAAGGTGACTTACAAGAAAAAAGGAAGGTGTTATGTTATTGTTTTGCATTACTCTACAGATGGTGACTTTTTTTCCTCTTGTTTTTACAGCCTGAATGAATGTGTGGCCCACAATGCAAGTATTGACCTTGATAAGTGTTAAGAGCTTGACATATTCTTTTACTGGGGTGTGTATTTCTTTGTAGTTCAACAAAAACACCTTGGTGTAATTACAGTTTACTGCGTAAGAATAGAGCCACACCACGATGCATTCAGGGATAAAATATTTTCAAAGATAATAGTTTGAAAGGCACCATCAATCACCTATTCATAGTTGAGCAGTTAACGGAGGATCAATATGCAGAAAGCACAAAAGCGTTTTTATACTTCATGGAGAAATGTGGGGTTTAACATCAATGCAGAGGTTTTCCAGAAGCAAAGAGAGGTAAAGGGATTATAAAAAACGGGATTGAGGTAACAAAACATCAAGAATGAATAATACATTGAATGTATTACATTTTCTTTTTAAGCTAAATAAAGACTGTGAGACAATAGGGATATTTAATTAGATTTATGTTCACATACATGTTTATGACGTAAGCGACAAAATTAGAAAACAGCACATGTATGAGTCTAATCCAACTGAGAGTAGGGGAATATCAAACAACGTGATGCAATTAGATTGGATCAAATATTAAATAGCTGAATTTTATAATCAGTACTTGCTTAATCTGTGGGGTGATGTCCTGAGATTGGTATCTTTGCATCTGTTTTCTGTCCACAGTAGGCAAGATCTTTTCCCCTCATTCTTATGAAACTGTATGAAAACAGACATAAGGCTGTGTAAGGTATTTAGGCCTCGTGTCACTGCAACGGTAATGTCTTGTAGCAACATTGCATTGAATCTTCCTCTTATTTTGCCCTCTACATTGACCAGCATCATACAAACAAGCACAAACAAGCAACTTTAAGGTTATTTAAAGGACAGTGATCAATAATGCTCCTGTAACTCCTACTTAATCTCCATAATGAGCTTTATTGCAGCAATTAATCATGTCTGAGCAGCCAGTGCCCAGCCTCCCTGAAGAATACAAGCAGAATAAAGGCCAGGCCCGGCTATAACACAGGCTCCAATGGTGTGGAGATAGTGTTCTAGGAATTAAACTGATCTCTTGTTAGGCTGATAGCTGTTTGAATATGTTTGTTTGGTTGCTACTTTAATCTTAACTTTAAAATGTCTCCCTCTGCTGCACATAAAACAAAGTTTTGTTCCATAACTAATCAAAAGATCGCGAGTGCTCAAGAAGAAAAGAGCCACTGAGTTATTATTTATAGAAACTCATCAACTAAGCAAAACATGGAATGTAATTCAACAGGTAAATTTTGACATTTCATGTGGAGGTGGGAGAGCCGGCACAGCCAGATGCAGGAAGATAAAGAAGGAAACAGATTTATGAAACTCACTGAAAATATCTAAAAAAATATCATAATGATGCCAAAATGCACATAGAAATTTAGCATGGAAGAACATACCTAAATGAAGAACCAAAGAATCATAGGACTGGTTCCCTTGAGGGTTTGATTTCTCTCAACCATTGCAATTTTAATCAAACTAAAAGGCAAACAAATATGTTCCTAAATCTTCAAAAGGGTTAGCATAAATTAATATATTTTACTATAAATCAATAATCCCAACCAAGTGACTTTTCTTTGCTCTCATGATTTTATCATGAAATATTTCATGAAATTTGCCACTAGTGCAATTTTGCCACTGGTGCATTCATAAATCAGTTCAGACATTTGTCCTCAGGGATCAGTTTGATTTGAAGCCTTTTGGTTTAAGGTGTTTTGGAATCTATAAAACTGATGATGGCACATTTGCGCAGCATGATCAAGACTTGCTCTTTGGAGGTTTGCATAAACCGGTACTCAATTCTCCATATGAGCAGGCAAAAGTAGTAAGGCGGGTCAGAGAGGTAGCAGGCGGTAGATGAGGTGAATGGTATAAGACCTCTTATGATGAATGATTCAGCTGCATTTAGAAAACTATTGATTCTGTCCTCAGACTAATAGAAGGTGATGATGGCATAGAGGTGAATCCATTACCGGGGTGGGAAGCTGCGTGAGCTACGCAGAGGGCTAATGTATGTCCTTTCCAATTTGTCATCGCCACAACATACACAGCTGGAGGACCATGCAAGGGTGGCTTAAGTGTGTGCCTGTCCTGGTGGAGATGGACGGCTCGTCTATTAATTCTTACAGTAATCCATAAAAAAGGTTAAAACACTGACGTTTTGCTTTTATTTACTTATATTTTTCATTTTTTGTGTTTTTGCTTGAGGAATCTCCTTGTCAATACTAAACAGAAAGAACAGAAAAGAGCCACATTTTCTAATTTTAATAGGTTAAGATCCTCTCTTTCCACATCTAAACACAGCCCTGCTGATTGGAAGCAAAGGGGACGACCCTTGCACAATCAATATCTCTTCAAAGTCAGTGGCATGTTTGAGAATGGCCTCTCATAACAGCACAATCACTTATATATTTAGTGGCTCAAGCGCTACATAAGATTACCTTTGTTGCTTAAAAAGGATAATGGAAACATTTGTTTTAGAAACATGAAACATTTTTATGATTACTTAATCCATTTAAAGTTATGGAAAAGCTGGAGCCTACCTTTGCTAAATTTAGATGAGAGGCAGAGTGCAGGTCACCAGTTCATCACAGGACATGAAACAAGTTATATTCTCTAAAAACAAACATCTTTTTTTCTTTTTCTTTTTACAGTTTGAGGTACATCTTATCATTGATCAGTTATGTGTTATTTACCAGCAAACAATCCTTCATAGACTCATTAACAAGACGCATTTGGTCACTGCTAAAAAGGAAAAATAAAAAAGAACAAAGTACGCTTGATATGCTGAGTTTCACCATCTCACTTGTATTGTCATCAGCTGAATCGTTTCCAAGTTTCCATGAAGGTCTTGTGACATTTGATTAGAAAGCCTTTTGGGAATTCTTGCATGCCTTTTCTTGACTGGTTTGAAGTATTTACAGCTATAGGGGTTGAACTGTATCAGTGCACTGTGCAGAACTGTGCAGCCTCAGAGGTTGTTTCTATAAGAATGGGAAAGAGTGTGTCATTCCATCTAAAATCTTTTTAGTCACCTTCTTCTTCCTTAAGAATGAAGTGCTAAAGAAACACGATTGCATCATTCTACTACAAGTTTATCTGATTTTATATCTTCTTAATTACTTATTTGTTGAATCAACGCTCTAAATGCATCATTTTCAAACCAGAGCAAAGTGGACACAATGTTCAAGTGTACTAGTTTTACTTAGTTTTTACTTTTTTGTGGTGAAATTTATCTTTGCACAGCAGCAACGATATTTATTTAACCCATAGCTGTGAGCATTATTTTTTTATCCATTATGTTCTGATCAAATCTGAAGAATCAGATTTAATTTCAACTAATAATGTACTGACAGGCAGTCCCTTTATTTTGCAGTATACTCATTATTCATTACCCTCATTGTAATCTTTGCTTGTGTTATAACTGCAACAGGACGTGTTCATTACAAAGTAGTTTTTTTCCTACTACTCAATTCATTATTGACGTTATGGAAGCACATTTTTACATGCATGAATAAAATTGTTGCAAACCACCTCTATCAGTGGATCATTAGCAAGCATTCCCATGGGGGATTATGGAAGAAAACCAGTGGAGACATGCTGCATTCATATTCGTAATAATCATGTGGTCCAAAGAGTCATTATATGATTCATCAGTACAGTCCTAAAATGGCATCCTTTAACATCTTCTCTTTTTTTAGGCATCTATTTGACATAAAAACACTCTGGTCTTTCCAAACCAAGTTGACACGTGATGATAGCAGGACAATATGTAAGCTGAGACAAAAAGACGTACAGTAGAACAAATCCAAAAATGTTGGCATCAAAAAAAGAATTATTGTCATCATGGCTGTTTTTCTTATGTCTCTAATTCCACGCAGTGCATTTTAAGAGGCACCTTACCATTATCTGACTATCCAGCCGTTTGCTCAAGGGGATAGTATTTTTAGCTTAAAAAATGTATGGAGCTTATTTACCGCCATCATATCATCAAACTGTCAAGAGCCATCTTTTCCAACTAAACCTTTTGCATATTTGTGTACTCATAATTGATTCTCTGTTATGTTGCCAGCAAAATGCCACTAAGATAACTGAGCACTGCAGCATAAATGGCATAAAAACATCACTGAGGTTTGATAGACTGTCACATTTTATTGCATCTTTGAAACACAGAGAAGAGAGGGGGTGAATATGCACTCGACTCCTGTACCTCAAAAGGTGTTTCTGTGCTAAACATTTTCAAAGCACCCTGCCTTGAAAATATCATCTTGTATCTTTTTTTTTCACTTTGGTGGAAATATAAGGACTAAGTGAGATAGAGGTAAAGGTAACAAGTAACTTCAAGTGACAAAACTTTTGGATTTGGAACAAATTTCTGTTGAAACTTCCCATGTGAGCTGCAAACATAAATGTGAGCACAGCAAATAAAAGCTAACTCTGAGTACAAAATGCTGATGGCTCTCTAAAAAGTAGGGCAAGGTCTGTAAGATTTATGAGGTATCAGAGTTTTTTCTAAATTTGTCAAACACTGATTATCAGAAAATCAAACCATCATGCATCAGTCTTCAACCTTTATGTGGTATTAAAGCAATCCATTAAAATGTAGTAGTAGATCACTTTTCAAATCTTATTTCATCTTTGCATTCAAAAGAAAAAAAAAGCTTCTTTTTTTCCCTTAAGACAATATTAATGAGAATTAGCATTTAAAAAATGGTTAGTAAAACAGTTAATGATTGTGGAAAACATACTTCTGGTATTTTAGAACATGAATGGCCTTTTTGTGATGCTATTTTCATGAGATCCAGCTGTTAACTCAAGGTCTGTTTTAGAGCACCCAATGTGTTTGTCTTTTGCCGGAGAGATGATGTTGAGTAATTGAGAAGAATCCACTGATGCATTGGAGGAACATAAAAAAAAAAAGACCTAGCTTCAATCCTTCTTACCTGAAGCCTAAACCAGTATGTTTTATTGTAAAGCAACAATTTTAACACCACATTATTGGTAATTGTTCAGCCTACAGCAAATAGCCTTGAATATCCATAAAAAGGTAATTAACAGCAAGGATGAGACCAATTTGTTTTTCTATATAGATTTTTTTCTTTTTTTAAAAAGTTATTTTCAGGTATGAGGTAATAGCCTTATCCTTCTGCTAAAGTGACAACATTCTGTCTCATGTTAATGTCAATGTTCCTCAAGGCTTCATACAGACATATCTGTGAAAGTGACAGGGAGAGCCATCATGCATGGCATTACACAATAAATCAAGTGAGGTAAATAACACACTGACTGTTATATTACAACGTCATATTGTCCCTATAATTCATACTGGCACGTCAATGTGTGTGAAAAGATGTGCAGGAGAAGGGCTTGTAAGAATCATTTTTCTCATGTTCATTTGGCTCAGGTGCAATAAGATGTTAAAGCTAATTATCATAGAATAGACCATTAAGGACTGCACTTTGGACAGCGCTGTGATTCTTTGAATAATGCAATATGTCAGATTACCTGAACAGCTAATCATAAATCAAATTCAGCCCACCACTTGTATGTGCCTGTGTATCACTGGTATAGTGACTTGACTGATAAGTAATTTGTAAATGTTTACAAAGTCCATCAAGCTAAGATTACCTTTGCATGTCTTTACTTTGGTTCAGCTTGTGTTTAAGTAATGACTGATGACAACATCTGTCAGGCAAAGACTTCCATTTAAAGTTGCATTCAGCTTCAATACAAATAAATTTGTCTTGCTCCAGGGGTTCTGGTATAGTTAGCAGATATCCATTTAATCCAAAGATCTAAAACTCTGAAAGATGCGGACATGTTTTCTTAATGTGCCATTGCCTAGAACTTGAAAACAAGCAGTTTTATCCATTTAATTTGATTCAGGGCTATTGAAGCAGAGAAGCACCTGACCCATGAAATGTTAGCATTGACCACTTCTCAATGTTCCACTGGCCTTTCAAGGCAGAAAAGCATAATAAATTGGGGAAAAAAACTTGAATAAAATATTAAATAAACTAATCAATGTTTCTAAAAATAAAGTTAAGTCCCTGTCAAATTAAAGTGATTACCTTGAAATGTTTTTATGTAACGTGTTCTGTATTTCCTAAAATATAGCATATTTTTACAGCCAAACTCTTTGAACTGTTTTGCTGCTGTAAAAGAACAAAAAAGACAAGGAAAACAAATCAGTCTGTAGGGAGCAGGGACATCTTCTGTGCAATAGGCTTCATATTTTTGATGAGAATTTGAAATGGATGTCATGATATAGAAAAACCAATTACCAAGAAAAGTAATAAGCTTGTGGTGAAATGTGGCCCCGCTGGCCTTTAAACAAGGATCATAAACAATTATTTCACTGATCAGTTGCTGGTATGATGCCAACTGTGTTCACGGGTCATCACTCTGCTATACTGGCAAATCCCACTTCTGAATTCAGGGATACCAACTCGCATCAGATTGGCTTTGAACTGAAAGACGCAGCTGTTTTTTTCCATTAAGTGCTTGTGAGTTGCACCATCAATAATTTATAAAAAAAAAACCACAAGTCAAAGATTAAATAATCCTGAACTATATGGCTCAAGCCCTTTAATGTTTCTTCTTGAATTGCAACATTAAAGGCATGTGATGTGTTGACTGTGCAAGCCTGCAATATCCCGTTGTGCTCCTCCAACAAAGAACGTCATCTCCCCAAGGCTTTACCAGTCTCCCGCCCGCAACCAGCACTGTGTGCCAAGCTTTCAGTCATCCCTGCCTGAGCACCAGCTTTGGATGTCCACTGCATAACTGGGTCCCCGGGTCACATGAAATCACAAACATCAACTGTCACATTGTGTTTTCATCTGGAAAAATGACTTTGACACAGTTTCATTTGGATCTTGCTAATGAAGCATGCTTTTTATTCAGTGTGCTGTGAAAACCCATCAAACTCATAGTTATCATATCGTCAGAGATTTATTACAAGATTGATGTCCGATGCCTAACACATCAGGGGGTCACAGCAAACCTGTGTAATTTCACATAATTGAAACATTTGGCTTTTTTTAATTGCTTCTGGTATGAAAGTCAAATACGACCATCTCTGTGACAAGACAACTCAACGATTTAACATTCACAGCATAAGAATCACAACTGAGTCATCCAGGTACCATCCTTAAATATGCCAGTTGATGCAATTCAACTACCTTGCACTCATGGATATGCCCTGAAACTGTAGCAGCTTTTCAAAGCAACCTGACTCCATTGAAAATGTGTATCTTTTTCCACTGTGTGGCATAGAAAAATGGCAAAATTACAGTGTGTATGACATAACACAAATCTAAACTTCTCAAAATAAACAATAACACCTTACTAGTTTCTGTCAGTCTTCCTTAAAAATAGAGGGAAAAAAGGTGACCTTTACCCCTGCATCTATCCAAAAACCCTCAGCTTGAAAAGCTTGAGTTGCAACAACTCTTTCTTTTTTTTTTCTTTTTTACTGTGTGACTCACCATTTCAATGAGTCACTGTGTGACCTGTCAGAGAGGTTTAGGTGGAATCGGGGATACTGTCAGCCACACTGCCTGCAGGGGGATGATGATTTGTTGCATGTAAAGAATGTTCCTTGTACTTGAGGTTTGTTGATGCTGCAAACATATGCATCAAACAAATAAAAGAATAGTAATGAAGCTGCAATTTTAGGGAAAGCAATAGATTTATGTAAAACAGAAATTGGTAAAATTGAAAAAAACATTGTACACAAAAATATGCAAAGATAACTCTGAAAGTTTCTCTGATTATTGATACATTTACTGATACACATTTAGTTCTGTGGAAAGAGGGAACAAAAGAGAGTGAGGCTGATTGGCATTAAGGAGTGAACCAGAAAAATCTAGAAACAACCACTGACAGACAACATCTGATGACAATTAAATTTCACACGTTTCATGAATATTCAACAAAAAGTTCTTGAGGTAATGCAGCTGGCCTATATATGTTTGTAGATTGGAATAAGCAATGAGAATAGATTACAGAACGTTACTATTATGGTTGAATATTTAAAAAGGAAACAAAAGCTGAACCTGTTGGAAATATAGTGATGCCACACTAAAACTCTTCCTGCTGCTTTCACTATTTATCGACATGGGTTTACTTAATACAACTGGATTAATATAAGTTATTTCAAGTTACGTTCACAATTACTCCTGGGATGAAATTTAGAGAATTTAAAGAGCTTGTTGTCACTGCTATTAAGTTACTGTCAGGGTATTTCACTTAGTCAAGAACATTTTTAAGCAAAAAATATTGTATTTAACTTGATTCACTGTCTGCATTTTCAATTCTACACCAAACTTTTGCCACTTGAAGCCCAGAACAATCACAGGGTGTTGCTGCCATCACAGATTTTTGATGTGTGTTTCTACTCTATTGCATATTGCTTTACTCCTGAAAGAAGCTGTACTTTGCTATTTTGCAAATAGTTTCTACAGTATTTTTTTTATTCAAAGTCATGATGCAACAACAATTCAATTCAATGCAGTTTTATTGTCAAACCAAGTCAATTTATAATTAATACCATTGTCAAGGAGATTCCCTATCCTAAACACCCACAATGCAACAGTGAAAAGCACAAAAAACTCCTTTTTAACAGGAATTTTAAACTTCCCAAATCTCTCTTGTATATTTTTGCAACATTATTTTCTGTTTTGAGACAATCTGTATCTATCCAAAGTCAAGTCTCTTTGTGCGAAAAACTTTCAGGAGTGTGTTAACTTTGCAAATGATAGCTTCCTTAAGTATGAAAGCTCATTTATGCCCACCCTATACATGCATGTGTAGGTACGTGCATGCCAAATGCCATCACTGCCCACAATTTTCCTTGTGTTCTTTGCACTTGGATGGCTTTATATACCATATCCTGTGGAGGGCAGAGCAGAGTTTAAAGTTCACCTTCAAGTTCAAACATCAGTTTCAAGCAGCTGTGAAAAATGACAATGAGAACAACCGAATGCAGATTTTCACACACAAAAAAATGCAGTGCCATAAACATCAGTGTTTTTTGCAGCCATTTAACAATTCTTATCTCTGAAAGGCAACAAAATATGACCAAAGTACAGTCAGGTGACTTTGTCCGCATGTGTTTCTGTACACTGTACAACATAAATGAGTTTTAACTCTGTAGGCTTGGGATTGAAATATGTTGGTACCAATCAAGCCATTCTTTATTACATTACATAATAGAGAGAAATAAAAACATCTAAATTTCCTGACCATGACTTAGTCTAAAAAAAACAAAACAAACATTGTGACAAGCTGTTGTACACTTTTATTTAGTACTGCTATCGACTAAAAATGTCCTGCTGTGAACGATCTTTGTCAATTACCAGCAAACAGACATAATTTTCTTGAAACAACAGCCTTGAATAATTTAGACTGTGATGTGACCCCTCTGATAGTCATTTAAAATGTGCTGTCAGATCTCACAGGAAGCTTATTGTCAATGCATGTGTATCTAAGTGGGTACTTCCCTAAGTAGGGCCCAAAACTATCTACTTGAATGAACAGAGCTAATAAAGGAAATTATTCACCCTAAGGACTAGAGGAGGGAGATGCGGTGGAATACAGGAGATGGTTCCATTTTTTATACAAAGGTTAATTTGAAAACAGGAGTAGTGGGGCCATGGAGGGTGGTCCTGACAACATTTTGATGCTCCTGGATGTGTGCCAGCTATCCTGCTATGGGTATAGCTCTGGCAAAAAAATAAATAAAAATGAGTGAGAGACAAACAAGAGGAAAATGAAGTGCAAGCCAGGTTTGGGTCAAGGTTGGGAATCATGCGGAGGCAATTAGGAATGCTAGCCTCCTCACTAATGCCAGCGGCTGCAATAGACCATGTTCCTTTGGTGAGAGCTTCTAGCTCTCCACACGCTGGGTTAAGGGGCATTAGCAACTCAACACTTGACTTTGACAAGGTCAGGCTTGAGCAGCAGCAGGCAAACTGGCGTGGTGCTGAGGACCTAATGCTGTCATGCTGATGACCTAGCTTTGCTCACAATCACCTTCCTCCTAAAAAATTGATGAGGAACACCTACCACATTTTCAACATTTTTGCATAAAAATCTATCACACCATTGCGTTTTACATTTTATGTTCTTATCTACATTAAAATATTTGTTTGAATCCAAACTAAAGACCCACTAGTGAAGCACTTTGAATCCCCTGTTGTTAAATGGTAGGCTACTATACAGATAAACCTGCTTTCATGCATTCCTGAAACACCTTATCACCCCTCCTTGACCCACTACCTTTTGGAGGTGGAATAGTTTGTGCATACCATTAATTTTAGGAGCTTCTTGTGCTCAGTAGGGTTATACGAGACAAACCATAGCTGCCAGAGAATGAACCACCTCGACCTTTTTAGTTTTTTTTTTACTTTTGCCAAAATATGCTGGACACACACTGCTGTGTGTTATGGAGCCACATGGCAGACTTTGATGAATGCTTGTCTTTAAATAATATCTGTGTATTTGTCACCTTATGAATATTCATTTAACGTTTTTAAATAATCATTTTCTGAAAAACTGATTTTAACATTGAACATAATAGCGCAATGAAAAATAAAAATATCAATGTAAAAATAAAAATCATTATCTTCATTTTTTTTTTAATCTAAATGAGTCATCCATGTAAAACACACTACAATTAAACATCCCAGAGTGTGTAATTGTTCAGTTTGCAACACCCCCAACAGAGAAAGCAAAAAGGTTAAGCTTGCAATTCATCTTCTTACAACTTGTTAAAGAGCAATGAGTTATACATTGGCACTTTGTTAAATAATTCACCTAACTCCACCTGAGCAGTGTGGGTTCCTTTTAATTATGGCTTAAAGAGTTCCTCATTAAAGAACAGTGGAAATCAACAACAAATTATGCTACATGTATGTAACACCGACAAGACATTAATGGAAATGACAGCATTTTGTTTGCTTTTTTTCTCAGCAGTAAATGATACAGGTGAAAACTAACCTCACTTCTCTAAATAAATACGTTTTCAAATAGAGATTTTAATGATTGTATCTGTTGATTTCACAGAGTAAAGCAGTTCATGCTGGTTTCCAATTAAGCTCTAAGAAAAGGAAAATACATTGAATTACTTTGTATGTGAAAGTTTAGGATTGTTACCACTTTGTATAGTATCTCACTAATTGCTCTTTAGCTTTTCAAAAAATAAAGCTATTGAGACAGTTTTCCTATCAAGTTTGCAACTATGAGGCACTGTGGGATAAAATCAGCTGGGAATCTTCTTCCAAAAATTCTTGCAATAAAAAGTTGAAAAATAAGGTTATTTAAAACTGAACCTCGCTCTTTTCAGCAGAAAAGGCATGCAGTAATATTTGTAAGACAGTTTGTTTACACTGTTTGGTAGCTAGCTGTAGGATTGCAAAACATTATTTCTCATTTACAACCATTTAAATATTGTAAACCCCACCCCCATGTCATGAATGACAGACCATAAATAGTTCTCTGATATGATTATTTAAATCTCTCTGCTCCTGCCAAACCCAAGAAACAATCACCATCATCATGGCATCACTTTGATAGTGCATCAAGTCAAATGAACTATTTATGTCAATGACTTACATTATGTTATGTTGTTTTCAATAGTGGAACTGTTTTATTTAAGGAAAAGGCAATCAGGCTTACTGGGTCACGGTGTCCGACTCCCACTGCAACTTCAGCTGAGCATATGCAGGGAAACAGTTACTTAAATGAAATCCATATTTGTAAATAGATTCTGTGCATGTTTCATTAAAGGGGTACCTTATTTGAAAGATGTTAGTTACATAGTTATGCATATTACATGAATACTAAAAACATTGAGTGTTTTAAATGAGGATTGTTGAAGTGCTTCTTCAACAACATCATTCTACGTTCATTGTTGTTCTTTTTTCAACAATGTTTTCTCAGGGAAATTTATTAGGCAATGTTTTGTTTTTTTCCATCGGTGTATTAACACATTCAGGAACAGCTACTACAACAGTAATCCACAAATTTTCTGCTTGCCTTTTGGAGTTTTCTGTTGAAAGTTTCTAGCTCATTTCCACACAGTGACAAACACTCACTCGCAAAAGCCCTCCTCAGCTTCATCATACCCATACCCATCATGCTAAGTTTACAGGTATGTCAGCCTATACATGCAAGCTTCTTCCTTGTCAATACAAAGCCCTTTAAAGTGATTACTTATCAACTCACAGGAACACAGGAATCACTATTTTTGCTAAAAATGGTCTTATTTCTTCTGCAAGGAGAAAGTTACAAAACTTAATAGCGCTTCTTGTTAAGTCCCAAAGTCTTCATACATTACATCTAGATGGGTTGACTAACTTAATAAAGTTCAAATGTATACGACTTCAGGAGTTATTGATGAGTTTAATGATGACTGACAGTTAAAAATATCACAATGAGGCCTTTTCAACTATGTTTTGTAACTTTGTGAGATTCCTTTTGGGTTTGTGGAGAAAATCATTGATCAAATGAGGAAATAAACAGATTATATTACTCTATATGGTGCTTTTTTTATGTATGCATCCCAGAGATACCCATGCCCACTTCTGAGGGAAAAAAAATCCTAGTTTAGTAGCAGAGAACTGGAATCACCATTCTGGGAATTTCATAATCTGCAGTCGGCACTGACACAATATTAGAATATAAAATGTCAATGTTGTCTTTGGATCTTTTGCAATGATTTGACATTCAATGATTAATTATAAGATTATTTTAAGTCTATTATAATTGAACACTTTTTGACAGAATGTCATGGATCCTATATGTAGTTGTGTATATTATAAAAGTTTTCCTGTGTTTTTGTTAATAAAAAAAATAAGGAAACTTTCTGTAATAAAAAAAATTATTTCTACATTTTTCATTGTAAGAAAATATAATTCTTATAGGCTCGGTATTTCTTCTCGATTTTCAGAAACTGATCTATAATACCTTACTGCAGAAGCATTTTATCTTCTTGAAGCTTCTATCTAATTTCCTGTTTTTCTGCAGTGGTTAAATACTGCCATCTAAGGATTGTTGTTATTCAAATGTTATTGTTGATGCTACTTTTCTTAGTCTTTTTTTTTGTTTACCTTAAAATGAATCAATAACTTCTGTAACTCGAGATTAAGTGAGGGATGTGCCATGAAATGATCCTAAGAAATAAATGTTTGAATATTGAAATTAAATACTTGCCTTGTTTGAATATTAAAAACAAAGAATCAAATGAACCCTTAGGGAATTCATTATTTTAGTATTATGGAGAAATGCCACAAGCCACAATTTTGTTTGTAATTCACATAAAGCATATACATATTGATTGTGGCTTTATTCTTCATAAATGGAAACGGTTATTGTTCCTTAAAACATAAAAAATGGGCTTTTGGTTTCAAATGGTCTATTTACTAATACAGATTAAGAAAGATAAATGGACGGAAAAAAGCATTAAACTGGCATCAGCAAAGAGGATCTTAATATTAGCCAATGTTCAGCTTATTATAAGAGTCGGTTTTGGTGGATATGACAAGACTTTGTCTTTTTGGCATCACTGCCCTGGCAGAAACAGAGAGCAGGTCTATCTGCCAGGATGTGCATGGAAAGCCAGACTCATCTGGTTCCTCTCCCTCCATCCAAACATACTCACAGGGGGGTGATTGACGGAAGCTTTACCGGAGTAATCTGAGCCAAAATTTCACCCCCTTCTCTTTCATCCTGAAATGGTTTTAAACGGTTCCAAACAAGCTTGAGTGTTGGTTTTTACAAAAGGTTCTTTACATTCTGGGCAAGACTCTTGTGCTTTGCAGGTCTCTGTCCTGAGTCCTTAGCAAGAAATGTCAGACTTTAAAACTCCAGCTGAGTTTTGTGGAAACTATGTTTGCTTTTCCTCCCCTTTTTCCTGTTTCTAAGACCATTCTTAGATTTGATGAACAAGATACAAATTAACCAAAGCTCTGGCGGAAATTGGATATTAATCATGATAGGAAAATGTAACAGAAGGTTTTCTTATCAGCAAAGTCCAAAACAAAATTATACAAAATCTGGACTCAAAGCTGCGTAATTACATCCATAAACATGTGAATGTGGAAAACATGTCCTCAGGGGCTTCCGGTTTGCTTGGTGAAATATGTCTATCAAAACTTCTGAGGGAGAAACAAGCCATTTGTTTTTGCCGTCTGTGGTTCAAAGCATCTGGGGAAATAACATTTTCTTGAAAATAATGTCAAGTGCCACATAATCCCTGATTAAAGATCAGGTCTAAGAGTCAGTTAGTTATTTGCTAGTGCTTGGTTGATGGTATAATGAGCAGAAAAGCTACTTCACCTGAGGCGTCGCTGGTGTAATCTTCACAGTAAACACTTATCCAGCATTTGCCATTGATTAGGATGTGCCTCTCATCAATCATCAGTGGCTCATCTAAGCAGATTAATAATTGTGGCATCTGCACTCAGTCAAGAGCTCTGATTAGAGGGAGGAGAGCGAGAGGCAAAGGCATCTGATAATAGCGAGCAGTGAGCTGTTCAAAAACTCCATCATACTGTCTGGTTCATTTGGTGATCACTGTGTCTTACTTTCACAAGTTTTGCTTGCTGACATGTCCATTAATGCAAAGAAAAATTATTTACTGTAATACAAATAAACATATGTCCGGAAGTTATACAAAAGCAATGTGACCAGAAGAGATTTGCATTTTAGAGATAGAACACATCTACAACTTTCCAGCACAATATCAATACAATTTGCCTCAGAGCCTAAAAATAACTGATTAATGTAAGCTAAACAGCTACTATTACTCTTTCTGATCTAATATAAAAGTGTAATACATTAGCATTGTGCAATCCTAAAGGAACATTTAATAACTAAAGAATTAGCTTGATATTATATCATCACTATAGCGCTTGCTCTACGAGAGACTGATGTTGGCAGTTCCTGCCATGTTTGGATATTCTTATTTTGGATTTCACCACAAAATTAGACTTGTTAAATATAAGTAATGACTCTTCAAAGCAACATAGACAAAACAAGTCCACCTAAGTGGTTGACATTATCAAATAAATAAAATCTTTACTGGCCAACTTTAAACACAGGAAAAGCATTAGGATAGGATGTAACCAAAGGGAAATAAAATAAGGAACACGTGAAAAAAACAAAAATACACTATTTTATACAATAGATGCAGTAGAAGAGAAATATTTGTACAAAAAAACCAGCAGTATAAGAAACATGTTAGTGATGAGGTTACTTCTCCAATCGGTTAACAGTTTTTCCAAGAGGATTCTGTGTTTTACTTTCAACTTTGTCTCAAAATAGACTTTTTAACAGTGCTTTGCATAGTGAGGATCAGTATGATGTGTTAAATTCATGTTCCAGTCGCACTCAACAATCACTGGTCTTTTGTTATGAAAAGGCACTTTTTTTTTATTCCATTTTCTTTCCAACCCGCACCTTTTTTTAAATTTGAGTAATGAACACAAGCATGACAGAGCAAATATAAGCAGCTGAAATGAGTTTACTCCAGAGGATGACTAGGCTCAGCCTTCGAGATAACAATACTTGAACATCCAAAGGGAACTAGGAGCTGCTGCTTCTCTTCATCAAAAGGATTCAGTCGGTGGTTCAGGCATCTGATTAGGATGCCTTCTAGTTGCTCCCTTAACTTGGAGGAGACCCCAGGGCAGACATGCTCGTGGGATTATATATCCCTTCTGCCCTCAGAATGCCTCCGTATCCCAGAATCCCGTCTCCCCTTGCTGGAGAGAAAGATGTCTGAGTTTATTCTCTTAACACACTGAACCTCTGAGACCCAACCTCGAAATAAATGGATGGATGGATGAATAGATAGATAGTATCGCATTAAGAAAAAAGCTCTTCCTCTATCGACAGCAACATGTTAAGAAGCCATGCTCAATTAACATCTGTCTGTCACACCAGCCTGTCTGGTTACCAGGGCGACGAGGTGTACCCAGAAGGTAGTGAGAAGAGAACTGATACTGTGTCACATAAATCTGTTCATGATGAGTTTTTTTTTTTTTAACACTAAGATTGTGGTGATTACCCTGTGAAGGGACTGGATAAAATATATAAATAAACACACTAAAAAGAAATGCAATTATAATCAAAACGGGACCTTTTGGGTGCTCCTGTTCCTTCTGTCCACCATACGTATACTTATAGGGTTTTGAAATTGCAACAGTTTCATGCAGCGTCTGTGGGATCGGACTGTTCAGAACAACCTTCCATTTTCAATATCGCTTCATCCAATTTAGGGTCGCAGGCAGCTGTGGCCTATCCCAGCAATCAAAAAAGGCATGGTACACCCTGGACAGTTTGCTAGTCCATCACATTTTCAGAACATATTATGTTTATCCAGTATGATACCAAAGCATTTAATAAAGCTCCTTTATTGCAATATAATTTCTGATTATTTTCTTTCTATTCCGTGATTTTAAATAAGCTGCCATCCCCCCATTCTGCAGATGAGAGGAAATAAGATTGTGTGCAAGAACAGGTTTAGAGCTGTTAACCATAAAAAAAATGCTATGTATTTTATTTCTTTTTGTTGTAATGCAGAGTTGTCAAACTGTCGTCCTCCTTTCAAATCAAATACACCCCACAGCTTCATAATGAGCAATTAATTTCAGTCAGGTTGGTTTGAAACAGGGAATCAGCAAAAACCTGCAGGATAGCAGCCAGCAAGGACAAGAGTTTGACACCTATTTAATGGATTTTAGAACTAGCTCCTTCTTTCTGATTAATCATATTTAAGTGCCTTGGATTATCTCTTCCTTCTGCTAACATGGATATATGTCTTTGCAAGAGTGAAAATTAATAAAAGCAAAGTGACACAAAGACCTTGAATATACTTAGTATGATAACAATTAACTATCTTTAACAGAACTTTGTGCCTTTTCATATTTTAAGTAACTAATGATAAAAAAAATAGGCCTTTCTTTGACGAGTGCCTGAGTGGCAAATATTAGAAATAGATTATCGGGCCGTTGGGCGGTAAGTAGCTCCATAAGAAGAAATGATGGAAATAAAAAGTATCATAGAAAGTGCCTACATCACCTTGAGGGTCTCATCCTCTTAATGATGCAATGTGTCCCACGCTTTCCTTTTGAAGAATGACAACCATTTCACTGTGGGCCCTGACACTTCACTTAAACTGCTATTCCAAGCAGTTAAGAGTAGCACCAGGGTCTACATACCAGACAGCTGGAGGATGAATAGTACCGGGTTAGGACACTAGAAAAAAGTCTCCTCACCTTTCACACATAGATTGCCAAAGGCAGATGATGTGGCTTTATTTAGTTGGAAACAGAGAGTATCTGCACAGGCAGTTAAGATCATATGCATTTGATTTTAAGATATAGTACACTAATATTTGGCTTAAGCAACAGTTAGTAGTATACTGTATGTGTATGCTTGTGTACGTATATATATATATATATATATATATATATATATATATATATATACCTCTCCAAACTCA
>JBAMIG010000006.1:7527623-7556586 GCA_037177335.1 Kiunga ballochi
ATATATATATATATATATATATGGGCAGATGGATAGATAGATTACTATTAATTATTAGTTATTTGTAACCAATAGGATTAATGGGGTTTCTTGCCTTGATAAGCTCAAAAACATAAATGAGTACCAATGGGACTAAGTCAATTAAGTTTAGTCTCTTCAGCTAAATATGTTGAGGGCATATTTCGTTTTCTTTTTAAGGGAGCAAATCCCACCTGAGGAGCAAACCCAGTGCTATTCTATGTCAAGTTTGACACCAAAACTTAATAAATATATGCTGATGTTTACTAGTGCAAATCTGGCAATATCTGAACCGATCAGTTCTAGTCAAGCTCCAACACTCTCCATCAGTGCCACAAGTTTCCAAATGAAACAGGCTGAGACATCTGCACCTGCTCCTACCATCCGGTTGACAGGTGTTAACCTGTCACTCACTCCTCAGTTCGCCTCATTGCTCACCATTGGTTTCAAATTTCCTGTCGAACCAATCACAATATACTGTCTGCCCCCATGATAAAAAAAAATTAATCTAGAGCGATGACGACAGCTGCCGGGGTTTTGCAGCATTTGCCATGTTTGTCACGTCCGTGCATAAAAGGACCTATTCCTATCACACTAATAATGCCGGGCTGCACATGTCACGCTCAGCACCGGCATGGGGGTGTTTTGAGCATGTCTGTGAGATAAGAGAATAGCAGGGTGCATGTTCACATGGCTTATCAGGCATTGCCAGGAGAGGTTTTTGCTTTCTTTTTACATTAGTACAACCTCAAAGATGCAATTGCAGAATATATAAGTGATGCAGGCGGGCAGGGAATAAGTGGCCCGATGCAAAAAAAAAAAAAAAATCACTTTGAATTGAATAAATACAAAAATATGGTCTATAACATTTGTTAGCGACCTGTGATGAAATACAAAGTTCAAGTAATACCTTGAAGCTGCTGAATAATGCTTTTATGGTGTTTGTGTGTATACGTAGAAACATGAGCCCCATTATTGACCAAGTGATGGACGAGTTCCTAGTACAAATTCAGTCTTCTAAGCCTCAGGCCAGGACTAGTTTGGACACATCAACATCTCATACGTTCCCATGTGATACTGTACACACCCTCTGATACCAACAATAAATTAAATGAATTAAAAAAGAAAAAAAGAAAAAAAGAATCTCATTAAATCCCTGCTCAAGATGTAAGTGGTGCAAGTGTGCACATGTTTGAATAGGAAAACTGCATCTGGCTTTGCATTCAAGTCAAGGGCACAGAGTTAAACTCAGGCCTTACTTCATGCTTCCAGGAGCTCTCCAGTTCACTATCAGTAATCTACAGGTAAGTAAAGCACGGGCCAGTAGACTGGAGGTTGGCAGACAGAGATAAGCAGATTCATTGACATGGGACACTTTGGCATCATTTCATTCCCAGGCCTATTACACTTTATTGATCTCTGCTCCAGTTGCTTTCTAAATCCCACAACACAAATAAGGCAGCTGCTTTGACTCAGAAATTCTCTAAATCCCGGCTCCCCTCACTGCCAGACACTTGCCTCCAGCAACAGCAGTAGCCCAAACATCATTTGAAAGTATTTTAGGTTAGTAATTAAACTCCCCCTTATGCCATATCCCTATTAACTCGACTTTTGATCACCCGGTGTGTTGATATATGGAGTGGGTGGTTTTAGCATGCAAATGCAAATTTGGTCTTCCATCCTTAAATGAAATATTGCAGAATATCAAAGAGTCGGATTTGCATCCTTGCCTCATTTTGGAACTTACACACACACACTAAACACTAAATTAAGACAATGTTTGATTGCTAAAAGTCATGCAACATAAATATTGCCTTCAGCTTCAGCTCTGAAGGAGCTGAAAGACTCACACTTTGGAATAGACGTTTGATACAACCGAAACACAAAACTACATCTTGCATGAAATTAAAACAATGGAGCTTGCACAGTTGAAGAAATGGTAAATGGAGGGAGGAAAAAGGTAATAGCTGCTTTTGAGGCTCTTTGTCATCACAGAAAAATGACAGAAAAATGGAGAGAAATGCAGGATTTGATATGACACATCCGTGCAAAGATCAGTGATGTGCAGACTGAAAGCAAAAACAAATAGTGGATTACAGTGTTAACCAGTGATGGAAATCATGACTATAAAGCAAGTGTAAAGAACTGTACAGAAATAAATGTAAATCAATAAGTTTGTGAAATGTACTATCAAGAACATTCTGTCCGCCATTTATTCTGGGAATATAGCTCAAAATGTTTATAATTTAGCACCATATAATAGAAACAAATATCAGTTTCTGTGTATAGATGCTGTTTAACATAAATGGCACCACTCTCACTCGCACAACCAGACCAAAACTATTATAGGCTAAAAGAGGCAGGTGGGATAGGCAATGATAGGCTCGTGAACTTTGACAGAATTCCTGTTGGGCTTCATAATACTTGCACTCCTATACCAACATTTATTGAACCTATAATTTAACTTTCAGGATGGGTAGGAACTACTTCTTCTTCCGCCAAAGAAGAATTGCCATTCCCTCTCTGTCCACTCTGTGACGCAGGGATGATGGAGATCATATCTGAGCCTGATAAACAGCAAAGATGTGCTTATAAGGTGGAAAAACCACAAATCGTTTCAAATGTCAGAGAATGAATCTTAACACAGAAGCAGAGGTGATGAGGCTAGGATCACAGGTACAGTTCAATGTGGCAGAAAATGTGGAGCAGGTGAAAATGTACAATACAGTCACTGGGTTTTGGGAAGCACTCAAAGTCTGTTTGTGTTGGTGTTTAAAAGACAAAGTGCAGTCTTAAAACTGTCTTCCTGATTTATTTAAATGCTGAGTATGCCTGATATCTTAAATATGGATATGAAATAAGATTAAATTCACAGTATATAATTGTATTGATGTTGTAATATGTGATATAAATGCGATAAGGATTACAGATAACATGCCGAGATCAATAACATTAACTGGTTATTTTAAATTCTCCATAGGAATGAATAGGAGTATGTGTGGTTGTTTGACCCCACAGTGGACTCGAGACGTATCCAGGGTGCACCTGCCTCACTAAGGTATGTATTTCTATATACAGTAAGGTATATTCTTTAAAATAATTACCTTTAGTTGCCTTTTTTTGATAACTCTGAAGAGGTAAGCTTTTCATTAGCTCTACAAACACACAGATCTGCTTTGTTTTAATACCCAAACTGTTCAGCATATAAAATGTAAAAATGCACTAAAAATAGGAGACTTTTAAAACATTTTTACAGGGGTTTCTCAGGTTATATAGTTCACTCAAATGTTTGCCCCTTCTTTGGTTTAAAAGTTATTAGGAATCTTTTGTAATTATATTATTAAATTATAATCTGTTTCATCACCATTTTAGTGTGCTAGCTCCTTCCTTATTACCATTTTATACAGCAATTCACATGTGAAACTTAGCATAATGTCACTAATTGAACAATAAAATAAAGATTATTGTGTATGACGGGAAGAGTGGCATAATTCTGCATTATGTACTTAAAAAAGAATGTCAATGCTAACTTTCCACATTTAAATTAGGTTTATACTTTATGTTTAGATCATAAGCTGACCACACTTATGCTAATGCTAATGTTCCATGCTACAGTAAAAAAATGTACGACTTTTTTAGTTACCCTACATAAAATGTACTACACTAATAAATCTGCTCTACCTTGCCTCACTTATGACATGCCTTTGTTATAACTTAAACAGCAGAAAATAAAACAATCTGCAATTATTGTATTAATAAGTAACATAATTAACCATATTTGAAATACTAACAAGTATAATAGCCTGCGTAGGACATTTTAATAGATTACCTTCACCATCTTAAGAAATTGCTTTATTTCTTTTTTCCTGTACCATTACACTTACTAATGGCTGCTTTCCATCATGTCTGAGATAAACAGAGGATGACACAAATCAATGTTTAGAGGAATGTTCCTAACTGATGATGAGCCATAATCACATTTAGGCCACTGTTATCGGCTTTGACTTGTTCCTCTCACTCAAACCGTTATCAGTCAAAAGCTTGACAGCGGCTCTCTGTTTCCTGGCCTTGTATGTGTGTTTGTCAGTCCGCGCCTCAGCATTTGGACAAGCCACTATCGGTAAAAGGGTGCGTCCTAGCCATTACTCCCACCTATGTGACAACAACTTGTGTTATCGCTTGTAGTGATGTGAGCCTATTGCTGAGTTGCTGATTAATAGACATGGGGTCACATCACCCTGCTCTTCCTGTCTCTCTGGTTTTCTGTCTGTCTCTTGATGCAACATTCTAACTATCCGTCACTGAGTGAATAAGACTGGAGTAGGGAAGCTGAAGTGAAAAAAAAAAAAGGTATCACAACAGCAAGGTCATTTAGAGGTGATAAGCATTAAGTATGAATAAATGTTTTTCAAACTCTCTCCTGGGAACATACACACACACACACACACAATCTTTTTCTCTATTTTTAATTAAAAGCCTGAGTGACAACACAGTCTATTTCTCCTACGGCTGTATCAAATTGAGAGACTGAGATAAGACTTATATTTAGGGGGCCTTATCACATTCATCTATTTACTGTCGCTAATTTTTCTTGTCTCGCCTTACAAGGATGTGCAGACAGAAAAATCCTCCTGTATCCTCCGGTTTTCAAATCTCTAAAGCTAAAATGTGTGTCTTTCCCTCCCCCCACACGTCTAAATCCCCCTTCTGCCCAAGGAACATGATGTATAAGAGTGAGAAATGGAGACAATGGATTTTCCCTGTGTTCTAATACGCTTTCCATCTAAGCTGTTACACTGAGTCAATATCCTACCGGCCCGATGACTGATTAACACGGCTGTTTTTGCAGTGTGTTCTTTTCCTCTGGTGTTTACTCAGCAGTAGGGCCAGGTCTGATGTCTAAACATTGTCATTTCTGAGCCCAGATCCACACAGGATGCATAATGACAGACCAACATTAAAGCTTCAACAACACCAAAGAATCTGTTTCTCCTCGGTCTATTTTTGCATCCCAGTAAGGAGTTACTTGATCCTACCTCTTTCCTGACAGTTCAGCAACTGGATATCATTTTTTGTCTGCCTGTAAGATTAGCACAAAAAGGAAAAAGAAAGGCATTTTACATTGTGAACCGACAGGAGATTTGACAAGCTCTGAGACATTTCATACTCAGCTTTGATTTGTTTAGCCTGGTTTGTGTCTGGTTTGTCTGAAGGCAAGTCTTAATCAAAAGAGATGTAACCATATTGCTTTGGAATATATTATGCAGTGCCGTTCATACGGTGTGGTTGATGACTGAAGTGCGTTTGTAAGCAAATGAGTTTCATTGTTTGTGGTTTTAACCTTGAGAAAGGCAACCTGTGATAATAAAACACTTGTCAGAAAGCCAACCCGACTGTGAGCGCAGCCTCGCTGGTAATTTGAGATGTGGTTTTGTCGTCACCACCAACGTTCTGTCTTCATTAATGTTGGACCGTCGCACAGATAGACTGTGTCTTGGGCCATTTCAAGGTTGCTTGACTTCTGTTGCCTTTTCATGCACAATGCATAAAATAAATTGGACAGACTTACATAATTTAGGTCAATAGACCAAACTTTGGCCTTGGTTTGGTTTAGTTTTATACATTAACGGTACTTTTCCCCCTTTTTTAAAATAATTTATAAGCTTATGATTTAAACTAGCATTTACAAAAATACTCTTTCAACTTTTATTGTGTATCAGTTTTATTACAAGGGTTCACAAAAAATATAATCTGATACCTTGTGTCAAATTCAGTTTTAATTTAATAGCTTGAAAATAAAAATGCTTAACAGCCTTTTCATCTGATGCCAAATTTCTTTACTAAAAGTTGAACTGACTATTGTCATCTGCAGCACAATCCATTATTGCTAATTGGTGAAGCTAATTGGGGCTAATTACAATAGCATTAGTGAATAGAAGATGTTTTTAGGGAATTTGTCTGCAGGCTGGTGTCTACAGTAATACGTTATCAAAGCTTAAGTGTTTGTTTTTACGTTGCACCGACCAGGATATAATTACATAATTGCAGTGGAACTTTATCATTTCAGTTTTAGAAGATTTTCAGGGTAAATTCCTGTATGCTCTAAACTAAGTTCCCTCTCCATAATAACTCCATAATAAACTAAAAGCGTATATACCATTGTACCTGATATAAACGTTGTGTATGGGTAGATGATAGGATGAGAATTTATATTTTATAAGTGTATGGCCTAAACTGAAAAATGATCAGGGAAGTTTCAAATACAAGATTTAATATCTAACAATAATTAATAAAATATACAGAAAGAAAAGGGAAAGACACAGCTCTTCTATGCTAATGTATCCTTTAGGAAAACCTTTCAACTAAAGTGAATTTAAGCTTATGAAAAATGCATCATATATGTGTCGGGATGCAGTGGTCATCCTTCCATCAGACAGTTGTTGAATCTATTGTTGTCCATGTCAAAATACAGGACAGGTTATCCCCTAATAACTTACCACTCTTATTTACTCAGTAGCAGCTTTTTAAAAATTAATATAATGGGAAAATGGAGATTGTTTTTTACATACCCCTTAAGATACACTATAATTAAAATAAATTAGAAAAGATGCACAGAAGATTTAAACACTAAAAATGTTTCAAAGTTAGATTACTTTGAAATAAGGAGTGGGATAAAGCTAAAGGATCCCTCAGTGGCTACAAGATGTCATAGTAGGCTATAATATTTTTCAAAGAAGGTGCTACTATGTATTACAGATGTGCTCCATTTTTGTCTAGAATCCACCATAAACAATCTTACTTAATGTAAATATTTATCCACAAACAACTATTTCTGATGATTAATTACTAAATATTTCTACTCAAAGCTAACAGCACTTTTATTATAATAATCCTTTTCTTCTAGTTTATTAACCAGATTCTCTCTTACTTATTTTTTCCCCATTATGATCAGTGTTCAAACTAGAAACTGGGTAAATCAAGGATTGTACTGTTGTGTTGTGTCCTTGAGGTTTTTGTCCATTTCTCCTCCCTTACTGCTTTTCCCCCCTCTTTCTCATCCACTCCCTCCTCCTCACAGTGGGAAGATTTTCTAATATCCATTACTTCCACCAGGGTCAGTGCAATCCCACTGGGTCCGTCTAAGACTTGGCAGGTGCCGATAAGGGCCTTGCTCCAGACACTGTAATAACTTAACAAATCCTTCCATGACCCAGAATCCCCCTTACCAGCATCGCATCCTACTATTTTTCATAAAACCATTAAAATCTACCTGGGAGAAGTGACAGTATAGGTTTGCGGTGCACTCCATGCCATGCACATCCCAATCCCTTTCTTTTAATACAAAAAATCTAACAATAAACTATAAATAGAAGGAGACTGCATTACAATTCAACACCTTCAGTCAGCATGTTGTTTGGACAGAGCTGGTTCATGGAGTTTGGATCAGGTGTCATTGTATCTTGGATTTAACCAGCCATAGTGGGCATGCACTTTAAAATGTGCTGTCATGCTTTTATATTTTTCTTCTCTATTCTTTTTCCATGCTCTTCTTTACACTCAAACACAGAGGGTCATTTTGACTTGGCCTCCTGGAGCTCTGATCCGATAATGATACCCGCTTCAGTGGGTATCAGACCAAAGCTCTACCCATTTCCTTCCCCGTTCCTAACACCCAGCTTTCAAGCTGCCAATCATGCTTTGGCCGCATTCAAGTGGCAATAGTGTTAATGATTCATTTCCCTTGTAATCCCCGCTCAGGCTGATAAGCTTGTGATGGCTGCCGTTATTTGCGGCTGTTTTCCATTGTTTGCAGTGTTAAATTAAGCCTCGGCGAATTATCCGTTGAGCCCTTGTGAGCGAAGAAATACTCATAGGCATGAGCTACTATAATAGATGAACTCACCATACTTAACAAAGGAAGTGAAAAACATCTGCATCTGTGATCAGTGCCGTCTTTAGATTAATCTTTCACCAAAATAAAAGTAGAATTTAGATTTTTATCAACCAAAAATATTTGCATTACAAAGATATAAGCATGAATGTGTGCACTCTTTTTAACAGTAAGCCCATTTTACACATTCTGCTTGTCTTTAGTTTGTCTGTTTTTCCTTTAAAATGGTAGATAAAAAGTATTTTAATTTTATTATCTTAACTCTAGCGAATGTGTTTTAAATGCCTAGACAGTCATTTGATTTTCTGACCCCAAAAACGAGTTAAATGAGGTCTCTAATATTCTAATCATCCTCCTGGGTCTGTCAGGGCAAGGTGAACAATAGACTGCTCATAAAGACATCAGGCTAAACATCAGTAGAGCGCACCGTGGGTAATAACAAGTTTCATGAAGCCATAAATCTGCCTAATCTAATGATTTGGCTCACCTGCTGCACCACTTTGATGTGTCATGGTGCCCACTTGTCATTTCAAGGGGATATGTCAGCGAAATGTCGGTGGTTTCTCTCAACAGGACAGATTTATTTTGCGTCTGACTGGGTGTCTGGCTGGTTTTAATGTGCCATGCAGAAAAATAGGGTAGAACTATCACAGTTAAAGTGAACGCTTTGTTAAGGTATATGGCGGTTAAACTGTAGCATACCAGTTTGAAGGCATGTTACTGGGCCTCACTTAATTTATCAGTAAAACACAACACAATCAATGGGCCTTCTATCTATTGGTTAGCTGACTGACTAGTTGATTAGCTGACTGATTGACTAACAGATTGATAGATTTAATTTAACAAGATCTATGAACCAGGCCCATAGCTACTGTTGATTCTGTGGCTAATAAACCAAATAAAACTAAACTTAAATTAAACCAATCAACACACACAACAGTCTTTGTATGCATTGTGAAGAATCAATGACGTATATCATCAATGAGTGAATTTATGCACTAGCTTAAGAAATCAGAATTTAAAAATTACTGTATGATGAATAAGTATAGTTAAATAATATACATGTTCATATGCATATGAAATAGCACCAAATGAACATAAAGCAATAAAAGGTAAAGATGCATGCAAGAATTAAAACAGTAGGGGATTAAAAACATGTTATTGCTTTCTTTGTCTTTTAAACTATGCAATTTACTCAATCAAAAGATTTTTTGCAGGGTTGTGTGCAGTGCTTGAGCAGTAAATCATGTCCATTTAGAAGCTTAGGAACGTTATGTTTTGGGGAAAAAGAAGATTTTTGATGGAGGACACAGGAAAACAATCCTGTATCAACAAAATATCCTAAAAAGTTTCAGTTTTACCACACTGAATGCTGCACTGGATGAATACACCTGTAAAGCACAAACACCTGCTGTTTTTTTTTTTTTATATTTGCTTCTTATTCCAAATGCTGAGATATCTGTGAAACAACATCTCTTTGACTCAGCTGATTGCACTTTGCAGATAAATGTGACTATTATTTAATGGCATGTCATTTTGTTACCTCTTAGTCATTATTCTGGATTTATGAATTGAAAAAGAAATGTTGTTTTTATAAGAACAATTGGTAAGGAAAAAAGTATAAACAATGAATGGCACCTAATTATACAATAAGCCGTCTAAAACAAAGGCAGTGCAATGTGAAACAATAAAAAGGTAAATTACTTTTTTTTGTTTGTTTTAAGGTGGCATATTTATACCAATATGTAAACTCAGAATTTCTGCTTGAAGTGGTCTGACAGCCTAGTACAGGTAGAATACACACTACTCTTAGTATGCCACACAACCTCATATTAGCTATATATATACAAATTAAGAAATAATTCAAAACAAACAGAGATTGTTAAAAGTAACTGGCAGTTATTAATTAAAGAGAGGAATCCACCAAAAAACATTAATGAGATTAATAATGTTTGTATCAAATTCATTATTTAATAACATTAGTGTAAGTACATACATCAATTTAACATATTTGTATACAGGTAATATGGATATTTGACTAAAAGATTATATAACAGTTGATTCACATTTTAACCACAAAACAAAAAAATCCAAGAACTAACTGCATGCATCTTTTAATGTGACGTCATTGACAGGTACATTTTAATATTAGTTTATTTGATTTTACATCAGGGATCTTGTTCTTGAGTGAGGGAAAGATTGAAGATGAAATAGCCAGGTGGACTGATGTGACAGTATGTGGACTCTGCACCGGTCTGTTGTGATGAAGGAGGAGATGAGTCAAAAGGCAAAGCCCTCGCTTTACCAGTCAACCTGCGCTCCTAGCCTCACCTGTGGTCATGAACTGTGGACAGTGACTGAAACAATGAGATTTCAAATACAAGTGGCTGAAGGACTTTCCTACTCAGGGTGGCTGGGTCCTTTCGTTGAGATAGAGTGAGGAGATTGGTCACCCGGGAGGGTCTTAGAGTAAAGCTGCTGCTCCTCCACATTAAGGATAATCAGATGAGATGGCTTGGGCATCGGGTTAGGAGGATGCCTCCATGCATTTCTGAAATACTAGAAAATAAATGGATGGATGATTTTACATAAAATAAATTAAACCTTAGTCTCTACTAAGCACAAAACATTTCTGTCAAGATACAGACTTTTTTTTTTCCCCCACAAAAAATATATCCATGCTTCTAATTGTGAGGTTTGTTGGCTAAAAGCAACTGAATCCACTCTGTACTGCAAGTTTTAGTGGCTGGAATGTCACCCTGGAATTCCACAACATTATCTATTGATACATTACAAAATGGCATATAAAGGACTAGAACATACCCAGGATCGTGATGTACTAGTTTGTTCCACTTTCTTCACAAACATGAAGCATTTCCACTAATTGAATGCCACAAGTTTCAAATAAATGAGAGCAATTTGTCCCCAACAAGTAGCCTAATAGCAATTTGAACAAACAGTTCCCGCCCAATGTTGAGGACAAATCCTTCACTAGCTCTTTCCTGCCTTAAAAGCCTCTTTTAAAGCAGGTTTGCTTTATCATAAAAGATTGCAATTATGGGAGGTTGCCAAATGTTCTAAACACACACACACATACACACACAATTTACAAGCACTTTTGTATTTAAGTTCATTAAGCAAAATCTAGGTGAAGGTATATGCTGTACAGGCTTTTTAAAAAGTTTAGTCTTAATTACAAAGAAAAACTTAAATCAATATCTTTGAATAGTAACTTAGAACAGTATCATTAATGCTCTTTGTCTTTGAGATTTCTATTAAATTCTGAGTGTTTCTGTGTAATTCTGGGCAAGAAAGTAAAATGTTAGTTTTCTCTGTAATTAAAAATCTCCACAATGTGCCTCTGTATGATCTCAATGTTTCTATTCATGACACAAATAGATCTTTAAAACAAAGAGCCTACTGTGATGTT
This sequence comes from Kiunga ballochi, assembly GCA_037177335.1. Classification (NCBI taxonomy): domain Eukaryota; kingdom Metazoa; phylum Chordata; class Actinopteri; order Atheriniformes; family Pseudomugilidae; genus Kiunga; species Kiunga ballochi. The sequence continues at coordinate 7,538,963 of JBAMIG010000006.1, forward strand.
GCAGTTTGAGGTGAGTTGCTTGTTAAGCTTCCTATTTTTCAGCATCGTAAAGGCCTCGCCAGCGCTTCGCATTGTGCCACAAAGATCTCCTAAATGCCAAATGATAAAGTTAACAAGAAAGTACTGAAGAATTTAGCAAACTAATAAGTCAGATCTGTTTCTTATGACCAAGATAAAAGTTAATTGTGTACCGGATACACACAGCCGTGCAGGTTTTTATATTATTCTTATTCTGTTGCATATTAAACTTTGATTTTTTTTCTCTGTTTAACCTTTCGTATTCAATTGTTCCTTTATAAGAGCAATTGAGGCATTTTTTTCTTTAATCAGAATACATCAAGTAATAGTTTGCTAACGGTAACTTTATCTGATAATAACTTTTAATACTTTTATTTAATTTATGTTTTTAATGTGATTTTGCTGTTTTTATGTCTTTTCTATATCTGTAATGCTTTTACTGTTTCCATGTAAAGCACTTTGAATTGTCCTGTACATGAAAGGTGCTATACAAATAAACTTGCCTTGCCTTGCCTAGATGCTATAAAAAATAGCCAAACTAAGCTGCTGGATTGATTATTTTTCCTTCTTAAAATATTCTTTCTGACGGTAAGCAGTGTATGCAATTTAATGATCTCACTAGCTTCTATTAAATATTCCAAACTGGGTAACACACAGTTCTATTCTGGGGCACACACTATTTACAATGTATGTCAATGATATAAAAAAAAAAAAAAAAACAAACAACATGAATGCATCTATTCACTTGTATGCAGATAAAACCAGCATTTATTGCTGTGCTCAAACCATTGGTATGGTTTTGAACCTCAGCTCAGACTCGTTTTATATGTTAACCTGATGGTTTTATCCCTCTGCTAATAAGCAGATACTTACTGCCACTTATCCCCCCTTATACTGTGTTATATTTGCCCTCATTCATTCTCTTTATTTATTGGACTTTGTCCGACATGCAGCATTACAATTTATTGCTGGCTGGAAGTCTTTAATGCTCCACTGGATTTCATATTCTCTTGTTGATTGGTTTTCTTTGGCTTCATGCAGGATAGTCCTCAATATCATTTATTCATAACTCTATTTCTAGTACTTTTCACACGTATTTATCGAATTATATATCAATCAAGAAATTTAATTCCAATCTAAAATCTCAGATCTTTCAGATTTGCAGTTACATCAGTTTGTGTTCAGTCGAGGAAGAAGACTTGATTTTTGCTTCATCATCATGGCATACATTACAAAGGAACCTGAAATTATCTCACTTAGTCACTTATTCATCTACTTTCTATGAAATTATTTTTTGTCAGCTTCTAACAGCTCATGCTAAGTTTTAGCCAATCCGTATTTCCTCCAATTCTTTGCACTAATAGCTTTATGGCGGACTGAACATCTTTGTACGCTTTGTGCACTTAAAATATTCCCATGTGGGGACATATGGTGACATACACAAATACACCACGCATCTATAAGCAGGCCTTAGAACAATAGGGATAGGGTGTTAATATATGGGCCACAGGGACCACAATACAACTCAGTTAGCAAAGAAACAACCTTGTTCAGTACTAGTCAGGCCTACCCTAATAATCAATATTAATCAAGCAATAATAATCAAAAAGCCAGTAATGAAACAACAAATTTTAAATTCAGAAAACCCAAAGATCAACAATTATTATATATTAATATTAATGATATATTTCAAAACCAGTCTAACTCATGGCATTACAGAATCCTTTCTGTGTGTCCTAGGACCAAAAACTCAGAGTCCTCAATTTTCTTAATACATTTTTTTTGTTTTACAATTGTGAGTGTACATCAAAAATTGGTTGGGGTGTTTAAAAAAATGAGAATTGTGTAATCCAATGTAAATTGCATGCTGTATCTTAGCATACAGCTAAACCAAAGTATATTTTTAATTTGATTGAGAAAGCTGGCCTTCATACTTTTGTTTCTCTTGGTTTCAAGCTTAAACTTCCCAAATGACATGTCGTCCTCTTGATGATACAATTTGTTTTTGCATTTTTAGGTCTAACTTGATGAAATATGTTTGTGAGAGTGTTTTCTAGGAGGTAATCTTCCCCTGGAGAGATGTCTAAATTAGAATGCACCAACAGCGACCCATATTACCTCTGATTCAGTCTAAAGGCCGGAGGGCCTTTTACTGTTCCAGCCTCACCGCATTATAATTGTCACATTGCTGTTGTTGGCAAGGAAGGTCCCTGAGTTTCATGCAAAGCCTGTTTATAGTTTCTGGCAAAGGTATATATAAAAAAAGCTATCTGTACCCGTGAATCTATGGAATTATGGCTGCAAATATTTAGGATTTTCACCAAAGAAATATTTGATAAAGTGTTTGTTTGATCAAATGTTTAGCACAAATATAGCACAAAGTCCTATATACAGCTGGGGAAGGTGTTTATTCATTTTATTTAATTATTATTTTAACAGGAAGAAGGAAGCTAAAGTGAAACCTTGCTATTTTTCCCATAAAACAGGTAAACATCAAATTTCCAAATATGAAAACCAGTAGAATTTTCTCAGCAGTTGTTTGTGGTTTGAAATTTGAAAAAGTTTTGCAAAAGTTCATGGTTGATCAAATAATGTATGAACATTTTTATAGCAGGGAATAGGCAAATGTGATGTTTGTTTTTTTGTGACTATTTAAACATGGTTTCCTGTTTTATTTTGTTGTTGTTCTTGTTCTTCCATGTCTTCCTGTCTCCATTTCCTGTTCATTGGTTTAACCTAGTTTCCTTTGGTTCATACATTCCCCCGTGTCTTCCCTCAGTGTTTGTTATGTGCCAGTCCATTGTGTCGGGTAGTGTTCAGTTTATTAAATACTGAAGACCAAAATAAAGTTTATCTGCATTCGGGTCAACACCTTCACACTCATTTTTACAGGCAAAAGCAAATTTCCAAAAAGTAACAGGTTAAACTAAATATTTAGCCTGTATGTATATAATAAAAAACATCTGTCAGCACATTCTGGTCCAGATCTATTTTATATATTAAAATGTAAATAGGACCACCTTCGATTCTGGGGTTGGGTTAACTCAAAGTTTTCTGCATCTTGCAACTTCTCTGTTGAGCCAGTAGATCATAGTATCTCTATAAATATATAGATCTGCTTTGAAACAAATATTTTAGATGAAATACACTTCATCACACATTGTTTTAACATATAATAGAGCTTGTTCCATTGACTTGGTGGTTTCATCAAGAAAACTCAGATAAGATGAGGTTGCTGTATTTGGACCTGGAAAATTGTATAGCTTTGTAAATAATCTGGATGCTTTCATTTAGCTTCCAGTACCACAATGAGGAACCTTGGAGTTATTTGTGACCAGCATCTGTTCTTTAGCTTGCATTTAAAACAAGTTTCTAGAACCGCTTTCTTCCACCAACGTGATATTGCAAAACAATAGGGACATCTTGTCTCAAAGTGGCGCAGAAAAGTTAGTCCATGCCATTGTTCCTTTAAGATTGAACTATTGTAAATTCCTTATTTATGGGCTGTCCCAAATATGCCCCGGAAAGTCTTCAGCTGATTTTAAATGCTGCAGCGAGGGTTCTGATGAGAACTAGCAGAAGAGATCATATTTCTCCAGTTCATTGGCTTCCTGTTAAATTTAGGAGTTTAAAATTCTTCTCCTCACATATATAAAGCGCTTCATGACCAAGCTCCATTGTATATCAAACCTCATAGTTTCAAATGTACCACACAGAGCACTTTGCTCTCAGACTGCTGGTCTACTTGTGGTTCCCAGAATCTGTAAATAAACGATGGGAGGGAGAGCCTTCAGCTATCAGGCTCATCTTTTATGGAACCAGCTCCCAGTGTGGGTTCGGGAGGCAGAGACCCTTCCTACCTTTAAAATCAAACTTAAGACCTTCATTTTTAGCAACTCTAATAGTAAGGATGGCATCCATTATGCAGACAAAGGGATGTCCCATTGTGCACGTAATACTTCCTTTTCCTTGCTTCTTATCTTCCTTGTATTAATATATGACATCATTTACCTATTTCTCCTTTTTTTGCAGGTCTTGCTGGATAAAAGCTGCAGTGTGTTTATCTCTCTCTGGTCCTCTCCACCCCAGTCAGTCGAAGCAGATGGCTACCCTCCCTGAGCCGGATTCTGCAGAAGGATTTGCCTTCCTGTTAAAAGTGAGTTTTCCTTCCCACTGTCTCCTCATGCATGCTCAGCATGGGAATTGGATTGAAGTTAATATTAAGACAATGGTGTAAATTAATAGGGAAACATTTATTTAGTATATCACATTTGTTTCCATATAAGATTGAAAAATGGTTACATACTATCTGATGACTTCCAACATGGTGCAAACCTCATTTTTTGTGTCTGCTGTCCTTTGCAGAATATAGAGGATGCTCCTCAGTCACAGTTCTGGCTATGATTATTCTCCTAATCCTCCCTTGCTGTAGCAGATGTTGGTAATAGCTTTGCCTTTCAGAGAAGAAGGTGCCATGGCAAAGATAAACTACTCCCCTCCCTCAATCAACACTAGCCTGTTTGGTTTTGTTTATATTTCTTTTGTGTATTTTTCTATTTTGAGATATCTTTTCTTCTCTCATCACCTTGGGTCCTTATGCCCCTGTTTTTCTTCTCCTCATTTCTCCTATTTATTCATCTCCTTGCTCCCTCCACTACCAGTCTTCGCTTTCCCCTTACCTTAAACCCCAACGATACTGACTCCAGTAGAGGTGTTAGACCTGGAGAACGCTGATAAGGCCTTCCCTTTAAACCTCATCTCCACTGGAAGAGCATGCAAAGAGATGAATGAAGCACTGTATCCTGCACCACAAAAACCATATTGTCACATCAAAGATCATGATGTCCAGCCAAAAATGTGACCTTTTGTATTTTAGGTACTGCTTTGAGCATATGGGAGACTGTGGATATAAACATCAGTTTGTTTAAACCCAACTATGAAATTAAGGTTTATTCAGAGTAATGTAGCCTGGAGAATCGTTAGATGTATGAAGAGCCTTTAGATTAGAGACATACATTCTTAATTGGTTTAGTATGTGAAATGTTTGATAAAGTGAACCAAATTTCAGTCACTTTAGGCAAAATAAAATCTGATAGCAGTTCAGTTGGCAAGGAAAAAAAATGAAACAGTGTTTTTAAGCCATCAGCCGTCTCACAGGTAATTTATTTTATCATGGCCATCTCTTTGCAGGTACTTCTATAAGCTGTAAGTTGTTTGGCACAACAGCTGTCATTGCTGTAATCTCCATGGTTGGCGATGGACGGATATCGTCTCCTAACTAGCTTTTTATTGCACTCTGTATAGCTTTTCTGGCTGACAGAAGTCTCCCTTTGAGAAAAAATGGGTGTAAATCGCACAGCATTCTTTTGTTTCTTTTAGATTGGATGTCGATTTTCATGGTTTATGAAGTCTAATACAGAATACTATTCATTTTTCACATCAGAGATTTTCATTATCTACTCCTACAACCAGTACCATGCAAATCCTCCATCATCAGTGCCATTCGTTACAATAGAAACTCTATGAAATTTGCGCACGACTTTGCCTCCCAGTGGTATAATTATTATTACTAAACTTGTGCAGCAGATTATTAGAAGAACGGCATGATTTTATTTGCAATCTTTCCTTTATAGCTGTGCTTAATGGTATTCTGTCAGATGGAGTGAAAAATTAGCAGTTTATTACACCAAAAAGCTTCAGTGCAGAGTGCAAACACTCATCTAATGCCTGCAGTAATGGATATAAAAAAAACATAAGATCCAGCAGAGGGAGAAAACATACATCCATAACTTGGTGAAAGACATCTTACTGCAGAAAATGGGAAAACAATATAAATCTTTAATGCTGTGGTGGGAGGAATGACCTTTCTTTCTTTCAATTGGAATGAAGTTGTGCATGTATTTACATAGTGTGGCAGTCCCACACAGTCCACCTGTCAAAATAAACATAAATTATTTTTAATTTTGCATGAGATACCTCAATTAAAAGAAAATGAATTTCCCATTTGCTTCATTGCAAACTGGAGGTAGACACTTAATGATGCTAAAACTGCCTTCTTTTAATGTTATGAAAGGCATAAGTAAAAGAGGACCACTACAGAGTCAACAACCTTTCATATTCTAACTTATTGCTGGCTAAACTGGCTAATGTTTTCCATCACTTGTACAGAAAAATGCATCTAACGACAGTTTTTGTGTCCTACACGTCCACAGCAAGGACGTCACAAGGGACAAAGGAAAATCGTCCTAGTTTTATAAACTAGATTTGCCCAACTGTATCTTCATTAGCCTGCCACTTACAAGTTCTTCCATTACTTCAGCCGTATGGATGAGTCTGACATTTTAATCAGCATTATACATGTAGGAGGTTTGTCACAAAGATGGTACAGAACTATTTTCTATCCCAGCTATTTGTAGCCAAAACAATGTCATTATATCTAGTATTACACAGTATTTGTAAAGAGGCAGTTAAAAACTAAAATGATATTTATTTTGGAAATTACATATAAAATGCTTAAAAACAATAATGGAATTTTGCCAGATATCAATATAGAGAATTTGTATGTAATAATGTTTAAAAAAAACTTAACTAACACAATAAATGTATTGATTTTTCTTGTCTGTGTTGCGTTTGCATCCACACCTGAAACCCTCACACAAAAAGGGAACCAACAGTTAGTGCTGAACAACATGTACCCCGTATGACAATGCAGGTCATTGTATTTCCAACTAACAACTGTCAAAAGGGTAAATCAATAGGTAATTTTGGGGCCAGACAAGAGTGGTTGAAGTCAATATCCTGAATCAAGCAACCTACTTGAAAGCCCCCAGGGAGCTTAGTAAAAGGATTACCCTCTGCTACCCTTAAGTTCTCACTCCATAATTGTCTTTGAGCAGTGATGAACACCACCGACATGACCAAGTCCTCTGCCCACACTCTTCCTTGATAAAAAATCAATATATATACATCCAAGGTAACCCTTACCACATGGCAACATTTCCATTGCTAGAGTTGGAAAACTAACATTCAGAATGCTTTACATCCTTGAAATTATTCTCAACTGTACCATTGTTAATAGTGTCATTTATGTTAGAAGTGCAATTGTTATGATTTGAAAGGATCATTATCATAGGGGTAATTATGACCACTCCTATGGACTTTTTGTTTGGTGATCTATGTTGGGCATTTGCCTTCATTGGAGCGGGATGTAATGCACACACAGTAATATTCACTTTACCCTTTCATAGAGGGCTTTGAATTGGGATAGTGAATGAGTCAAGCCCTAATGTGAGCATTATCCTTCAGACATTTGTGCTTATTGGCTTAATGCTCGTCACTGGAGCCAGAGTGGAAGATGACATTTTCAATGTCCGCTTTTATTGTCTGTTCTTTCTCGGTAATGTCTGTGATTCAAATTCATGGGCAAGTAAAGTGGGAGATTTCCTCCATCTTTTATAATGTAGTTAAGACTTGTACAACCTGATGAATCAAATGTGTCATGCTTTAGCTCTGCCTGTTGGAACACCCATACTTATTTCACCCTGTTCACTGACAAAAGAAATTACATCTTGAAACAATCTAGATCTAACATAGCAGTGGCATTATAGGAAATAATCCTCTTTGGCTCACTGAACTTTCACACAGTGGGAAAGGATTTGCTTTCTTTTGTGTTTTCACAAACACCTAATGTCTAGGTCTGTAACTTTTTGAAAAGCCAAACCACATAAGAACTTTGCTGTATAGCTATAAGGAGAGCCACTTGAAATGGGGTTGAGTGACCCAGGATGGCAGTACACAACCAGCTTCAGATGAAAGAAATTAAAAGAAACAGAAAAGCCTATTGGATGTATTGAATAATTGTACTTTGTGGGCAGTGTGGGGAATGAATGACTTGCTCTGAATCAGAGCAAAGTTGAACAATGTCATCAGTAACACACATGGCTATACATGGCTTGAAAAATACACGTGGGCTGAGTCATACTGTTGACAGACACGTTAATAGATTATTCTAGATTTTTAAATTAATACTTAATCCTATTGTAATTTAAAATACCAACATATCTATGATTAATGCAAATAAGCTGCTTCTGTAAAACCTGTCAATTGGAGAGAAGTAGACAACTGAGACTTAAAATTCATTCTGAAGTGAGTGGCTGGTTCGTTCTCATTGCATGTTCATTCCCTTGTCCATTCATGATCACATACTTGCACAGTTGTCTGTCTCCCATCTCTGGTAGTCATATTACTTTTCTTCTTTAGCTGCTGAAAAAAATGAAGTAGTATGCTTGTGTCAAGTTGATACTTCAAAAGTTTAATAAAAAAAATAAGCAGAAAGGGTACTTATTATGTGGTTTTCCATGTTGTAACCAAAAAGACGAGGGAGGCTAAGACAAGGTATTAAAAGTGTTTCCATGTAATCCTCAATTCTGAACTATGTAAACTTTTTATGTAAACTTGAAGAATATTTTAATTCTGAATTAATCATTTTGAATAAAAGCAAAAAAACAAACAAACAAAGAAACCATTGTGTAGCCATAGCCAGTGTGATTTTCACCCTAGCTCTGAAAAGGTGTAGCAACTTTATTCTCTGTAGGGTCTTGGGGGTCTATGTGGGGTTATCCAAACTAGTATACTCAGAGACTAGAGAAGGGGTTTAACTGTGTTTCCTGGTTCTAAGCGTAGCAGCAGTGTTTGGTAGGCTAAGGATTTGGTCTCTGATTTTTGCAATTGTAGTGGATCTACTGGCTTTATCAAGTCATAATCTCCAAATGTTGCTAGAAAAAATTGCAGCTAAGTGTAAAGTTGTTAGGATGAGACTCACCCACCACCTTCCAAATCTGAGACCATGTTCCTCAATAGGAAAAAGGTGAAACGTCCTCTCTGGGTTGGAGATGAGATCCTTTCCAAAGTGGAGCATCTTATGCACCTCACGGTCTTGATGAGTAGTAGGAGATTAAAATGAGGAACTGACATAGATTGGTGCAGCACTGACTCTGTTATATTGTTAGGTTTTGTTGGATATGTCAAATCCTGCAGCTCTGGATTTACTGGCAGATCTCCATCCTTACACTGACACTCATACTGTGGGTGGTGATTGGCAATACAAGTGACTAAAATGAGTTTCTCTGCTGGGTGACAGTGCTCCCAGGTGAGTACAAGCAAAGAAGTCTGGAGTAAAACTGTGGCTTAAGACTCCTTTCAGTTTCCTCCCAGTAGGACAGGCCCAGAAACCTCTCCAGGGAGGTATCCGGGCGGCATCTTAACACACTCTGAAGGGATTTTGCGTGTCAGTTGGGGATATCACACAATTCCCACTAAAGAACCTTGATGAAGTAGCTGGGGTGAGAGATTCGTTGCTTAGGCCAAAAAAATCCCCAAAATTAACAAAAAATAAATAACTAGGAAAGCACTCTGAAAGCGCATACCTCCACCAAGGAGCGCCAAAATGTTACTAAAAATTTTAAAGTTATCCAGATTCTAGGATCTTTTTCAGATCTACACCAAATGTTAATAATTTGTTACCAGTTAGGCAGAAGTAAAGATTTATCCCACCATCTTTATCTTTGTCCACTCAGCCCAACTTTTGGGAGTTTGATGTGATTGTTTCAACATGATTTTGAATACTAACGTGGAATTACATGACTTGCATATCCACCCATAACCCCATACGCTACTCATGACATAAAGCATAATATGACACATTTACAGGTTTTGTTTTTCTTTGGAGCAAACAAATCCCTAATAAAAGTTACAGGCTCTGTAATGGGCTGGGAATCTGTGAGGGTTGTGGGTAGCTGAGAATCTCCAGCTACCCACAACCCTGAATTTGATGAAGCAGTATCGAAAATAGGTGGGTGGATGTTCCAGGGAGTTCATCTTATAGAATAGACAAAAGAAAAAACTTCTGTACAGCAGTTTGGAATATATGTCATCAAGATTAATATAGTTGAATTTGCAGTTTTGAAAACATGACCTATGGTAATCTGATTGAATAAATTGATTTGCAAAATCCTTTTGAAACCAAGACGTGTTATTCCAGAAACATTTATGTCAATGTTATCATGAAAACAAATTTATAATAATAATAATTAAAAAAAAAATAAAAAAAACTGCTGGCCAATGTGACTGCTGCTAAACCTGCTGGGTCTATTTTATAGCTGCATGCCTTTCATGTAAACCTTGAAAACACTCCAGTGCCACTTCAAAGTCTTTGCAAAACCTGAGGGTAAACAGCCACTCAGTCTCCCAGTACACACCGCTGCCATGTGTTTCACTGTAGCCCAATGTATTGGGCAGCCAAACATTTTGAAGCCAAAATAGTTAGTTTGCTTGCTGACTGTTAATCTGGATATTCTTTTTTCAATGTACCCTTCAGCCAGTAAACCTTTCTCCCCACAAATTTGTATGCATGTATGCATAAGTAGAGTAGGCTTAAGTAAAAGATGAGGTAATTAGAATGTGTTGTAGAATACAGTTAATATTATCTCATACATATTTCTAGTCAAGGTTTTGATAAAGTGATATATCATTAGGAGGACAAATTATTATTATTATTATTATTATTATCATCATTATTTCTGATCTTTGGTAATCTCTCGGAAATATTTTCTTCTTCTGGTCTGCCCAGAGTGGCAGAGCAAAATTGGTAGAAAAGTGCAGCTTTTTTTGTTAAAACTTGATTCAGGATCTTTGTTGTTTAGTACGTATTTACACTATCTCTATAAATTTGGTCAATAACATTTAAACTTTAAGTATACAGTGCAAACGTTTATATGTGCAAGTAGCTGTACAGCCATATTTCTGCCATTCCTAAAAATAACCTGCTTAAGAGTTAGAGGACCTGCACAGATGGCGGTATACTGTGCAAGCCACACAGGACAATTAGTATGTGAATTGATGATGATGCAGGCTCAGCACTAATTGGAGGTCGGGAAATGAATGTGGTTTCCCCCTCTGTCTCTGTAGGCAGCAACATCAGGTTGCACTGTTATAAGTCTATTTCCATAACCAGTCCTGGCAGCATGTAATAGGCTGATCATATGCAATGTTCAGTAAGTCTGCACCTCAGCCACCAGCACTAATCACACAACCTGATTGCATTAATGTTGCCTTATGATCTCTTTTTGAAATAATTGATGTGTATCTGTTTCTCAATTTACCATCTGTGAAGCAAAAGATTCATAGGTAGATTTGTAGCAAGGCAGAGTTTTATTTTAGTTTGTATATTTGGTTTGCAGTCTAACTCAAATATTCCACACCTCATCTAAATGATCAATTTAAGTTTAAGTGGAATTTAAAAAAAGGAAATTGAAGTGGAGTCAAGTTAAATTGAGTATCACTAGACATGACTGTTTGACATGTCTGTCTTTCCGCAGTTCTCTCCACTACTCTATTTCCTGCCAAAGTCCAAATGCATGCCTGTTAAAATACTGGGTTACTTTAAATTCTCCATAAGAATTATCCATTGAAATAAGTGAGTACAGAACATGTTGTTGTGGAAAAACAGAGAAACAAAAAACAGCTATTACTGTCAATAGAAAAGTCCAATGCATCACTGGGAAAACACAGAAGCTGTGTTTACATTATATGTAGAATTGTGCAAAACCTAAATACCACAGTAGAAAATTGATGATGGAAACAACTAAATGACAAAAAAAAGATTTATTAAAAACATTTGGTATTTTCATGAGGTGAGTTTTCAAATGTTTTATTATAGAAGTTTATTGTAAAATGGAAACCATTATTCTGATTTACATGTCCTTGGAAGTGATGTAGTTGGTCATGTGACCGATTAAGATGAAATATACAACAGGGATATTTTAATCTTCCAGTGAATTAGAAATGGAAATACTGCAAATGGCTTGTAAAAGCCATTGCACTTTTTTCACAGCAAGTAGAAAACCCCAGATTAATGATACATGATTACACTGAGTGAGCCACAATCTTGTAAAATCTTATCCAGCTGATGGGATTTCATGAGAACAGCGGCTTATGTGCAAAGCAGTGTTCAATGGAAACAGCTGCAAATCAACGTTGTAGTTTGTTGAAACTTTAAAAAAAAAAAATTTTTTGTGAAAATTTGACAAGGGATTGCATCTAGAGACAAACCATCTTTGCACTCAGACGCACTTGCAGAACATGCAAACTCCACACAGAAAGACCACAATTTAAACCCCACCACCCTCGGGGTTTTTTATGTCTCTACAAAAAGCACATGTTAAAAGTTATGCAATTCACATAGTAAAAGTTTTTTTTCAATTCAAAGGACACATCTACCTTTGCTATTGTTAAAAAGTTATTGCAATAAAAACCAAAACTTGATATTACAATAATGAACTTATAGTAAACAGAAGTAACCACTGATGAAAAATGTTAATCTCTTTCTTAACTAGCTTCCTCATATGAGGCCACATGTTGAATTAATCTCATCACTTGTGTATTGGTTAATCATTCATTCAGCCTCTGATGATGCCTTCTGCTGACAGTTGAGCCTCATGGGAGGTCAGGCCTAGGGAACCTTTCTTTTGATTGAGCATGGAGGCATTTCTTTGGAGCTTGCGGTCCCCTCCAGGAAACCAGCAGCAATGAGCAGTAAATCAATAGCTCCGCAGTGTGGGCAAATGACAACCCGTTTAGTTTGGCGGCCTACTTCGTTTCACAACATGTGGCCTGGCCTTCTAAAGTGAAGGCAGGGTCTTAGGGAAAAAATATTTCCCTGCACTAAATCAGATTTGACAGCAGGTGGTCTGTGGAGTTGTGAGTGAGCTGCCTCAACACCTGCCAAGTACTGTGGAGCCAGAAGAAAACACTCTATTTTCTCAACCCAGGTGACTGTCCTGTACCTCCCACTGGTTCAATATATCAATGGCATGTGGCTGGTGCTGAGGTATCATCCTTGAACAGTGAAACATCTTCGAAACAATAATTTGTTGACAGGAGTGTAAAGGATGAAAAGGGTGAAATTGAGTACTGTAGTGTTGAAATAAAAAGAACCAAAATGGAATGAGGTTAGATTTACTCCCAATGGCCTTTGAAATTCGACAAAAACGGTGAGTGCTCTTCTTTCTATTGATGGTGGGAAAGTTAACCTGATCTTAAATCCACAACAAACTGTCCAAGCAAAAAATTCATGACGGGAGGGTTTAGGGAAAAGATATAAAACTAAGTGTTAGATGAATTATTCATGTGAAGCACTTCTCGAATATTTACCGTTATTATTTATCTGATTGACTGCCGCTATGGAAGTGAGGTTATATTTTGGTTCCTTCTCTCACACTTCATAGCCTCTTCCTCTGGATCTCTAATCTTTACAATTTAAAAGAGAGTAACTGTTTTTACTTTCACTATTTTCTCTTCTTGGCAGCCAGGTTGTAAGCTTCAGTGAATGTATGAAGATTAGAGTTGATCCTACAAAGATTTGTCTTTGCAATATTTTATATGTGGCTGTTTCTATAAATCCAGAAGTCTCTTTGAATTATTATGTAGGAATTATTTACCCAGAAAAGATCATAAAATAGACTATATTAGACCAAGTATCCACCTTACATTTATAATATAATAATTATAAATGCAAAGATCCCTGTCCATTATTTTTTACTGTCTCTCCTAATCATTGCTAGGACAGTGTCCAATTTTCCCGCAGCCTTCAATTGGACCAAGCCATATTTTAAATGAACCAATGAATGAATAACTATATATTCTAAAATTTTCTGACAATCATCAGAAATAACAAACATTGTTGGTTTTGTAATAAGAAAAGAAAATATTTTATTTTTCATGGTTATGTTATTATTTACTTGTGATCTTGAAGAAAATATTTACCCAATAAAAAGGTAAATTTATTTTAAAAAAACAAACAAAACAAAACAAAAAAAATGTGAGCTTACTCAGATGCCTACTTTTTATTAATCCAAATGCAATTTGAGTAGTTCAAGCTTTTTTAAGTCCAACACACCAAACTTAAATTAATCTATCATTGGGCAGCACTTCATTGGATGTGTGATCCATTTAAAGTTAGTCAAGTGTGTTAGAGCAGGGATACACAGAAAACTTGCAGGACAGCTGCCCTTGTGTTCAACTTTTGACACCCACATGTGTTGTGTTGTTTGTGTGAATTCTACAAATTACTGCTCAACAACAAAGTTGATCCTCAACACCATTTAATATTCAGCAATTACTAAAGAACAGGCCTTTAGCTGAACATATTTTAAAAAATAGATGAATTGTCACACTTCTTGGATGTTGATTGCTTTTAAAATTTAAGTCCTACGGTATTTGTGTGTGTTGACACGTTTTTTTTCTTCTATTTTTTCTCTTCAGTTGTTCATATTTTAATATAAGATGATATTGGATGAGTGGACCATTGCAATCCAGTTTATCAGAGAATCAACAACAAGTATTACAAATACTTTAAAAACAGCATTTTGATTTTTTTTTTTTTATTTCAGCATTCTTTCAATGTTGAAGCTGAGTGGAAGAGGATTGAATTTTTATTCAACTTTTTTGGTCAATATTTACAATAATTTTACACATCTATTTTTTAAAAGAAAAAAATATCAACCATGACAATATTTGACATTTGCAGCTCTATCAATCCTTTTGAATCACAAATCATATTTATACAGAATGAAAACATTTTTTAATGTGGTGAAAATAAAAAAAGAATCAAACCTACAGGCAATGACAGGCATACATTTTGTACCAACATGCAAGTTAAAAGGACCACACTGCACATAACTTTGACTGCAAAATAAGAAGAAAGCAAACTGACTGCACAGCTATTGCTTGTTTTATAACCTTGTAAGAAAGGATGTGAAGTAGGAGCCTTTAATTTTGTCACCCTCCTTTGACAGAGGACGTGCCACACTTATTAGAGTGCGAAACCATTGTCAAATTGCTTTTAAGAACCAATGGATGCCTGAACTATTGCTCCCGAACCTTTCCCAGATTATTCAATCTCACAGTCCCATTGCTGGCTCAAGATAAGATGGAGAATCCATGCAGTGCGGGCTTATCAGAACTTAACACACATTCTCAGGAGTGTGAGATTTCACTATAAATTCCTTTCCTGAACCCCAGGTATGACCCAATTAATGTGAGAATTTTCTGCCTTTCACTTTCACTCCCTGCCGCATCAATAACTGATAAAAAAATTTGTAGAAAGTTACAGACGAAGCTTTTCACACAAACATCTGAATGACATTTCTTAAGTTTAAAAAAAGGATTTCATACACCAACATGAAATGAAATTCATTCAGTGTTTTCTACATTCAAAGTATTTTTCTAAAGAATAATAGTATGTAATAATCTCTGGCACTGATGATGAGATAAGGTCCAAGTTGACCAAAAACCTTTATAAATAAAGAAATGTCTTACTCTGTTATTTGGAAATGTAGGCTACATTATTTCAAATATTGGGACAATTGGGACAACATTTGGACAATCCATGTACCATTTAATCAGTCCAGTGTGTCCTTGGTCTCCCTCGGGATCTCCTCCCACAGCGATGTGCCCGCAACACCTCACCAGGAAGGCGTCCAGGAGGCATCCTAACCTGATGCCCAAGCCACCTCATCTGGCTCCTCTCTATGTGGAGGAGCAGGAGTCCCTCCTGGAAAGCTGAGCTTCTCACCTCTTTTATTCTAGTTTAACTAGTGTGAATGTGGGTTAGTCTGTCAAAAAGCATGGACGTTCTGAGAAACAGATAATGCCTGGACAGTGCTTCTCAAAAATGTTTGCATCGGATAAGTGACGACTGAAATTTTATTTTCATGGTTTTCTTAAATTATTTTAATGAATTTAATTAACATGCTAAAATATTTCATTACATGCCAAAACAGGATTTTTTAAAACTTTTTTGCTGCAGTTTTCTTCCAGCTCTCATCACATTGATTTTTCAATTATGCCATTTAGGATATTTCTAACTGATAATGTTCAATCACATGCTTATGTTCACCTACATCAAAAGGTCTACATTAGTCTATACTAGTTCATTGAGGTTGATATAACCATATCCGTTTTGTGTTGATCAATATCTGTTTTTGCGCTGCTTCTAAATCATTGCAAGACTTTGTCCACTTAAAGCATAATTTGACTCACTAGGCTTAAAGATGGCCCCATATTATAATGTGGAATTAGTGTGGGATGCTTGGGTTCTAAGCAGCTGCAGATGCCTCTTTGACGTTTAAGACAACCTTTTATTGTGTTGGGAGCATTGGCTAAGCGGGACTGGCCAAGTTCCATAATCCAAATGGCAAGTTAGGGTTTTGAGCCTGAAAAATCAGCTCGAAAGACCAATAAGCATCTGCCAGTGCAGTAGGAGGCACTGTAGCCATGTCCCACACTCACACATACCTACTCACCCCGTCTTTTGATTTTTTTTCCTTTTGTGGATTTTGTATCGACTGAACACCAAATACTGACTTAAAGAACACAAATGCAAAACGTACAAAAAAATAATAGTTTAAAATGCAACCACTAATGAGACATTTATATTAAAACTGCTCCTGGACGGGCTGCTTTGCCCTCAAATTAAAGGAATATAGTATAGATATCACAGTGTCAGGGTTACATTATGGGTTTGTTGCCTTTAGTGTTCTTGTCCTGAATCAAGTCCATCTCCTGTTTCTCTTAGCCTGCATTTGGATCCATACCGCCACTGTTTCATCACAATGTAAGGATGTTTATAGTGATGCAACACCGCTCCACTGTGTTTAAAAATAAAAAAAAGGTTGAAGGATTCCAAAGAAGCATATAATTTCAAACAAAAAGATAAATCTAATTTGCCAGAGGGATGCACGTGATGTGTGTGCTTCAGCTGATACCATGACTGTACTAACATAGATGTAGCATTGATAGAATTTGTAATACTATTCAAGGAAAGAAGCAAATATAGTTAGACACACCACAGCAATCACTTTTGCCATTTTTTATCTCTCCTAAATAAAAGGCTAGAACTGTCAAGGTTACTATAATCAATTAGTAAGTGTCATAAAAGTGTTATGACTGTGCAATGGATCAAATTCAATGTCCTGGCTACATCTAATAATGTCTATTCACAAGGTGGTTTGCAAAAAACCTGTTTGATAAAATTCCAGTGTGTTATGTAGCTGTTTTTACACAAAATCAGTGGTCCACTTGTTAAAGTACTGAAAACATATCCAGTTAGTGCATGTGTTTACACGGGCACAGACTAATTACCCTGCTTCCTCTTGGTTATTTGATCATGTCGGCAGTTGCAAGAAGTGCAATGAATGAACACCTATTGCCTTCATGATTTTGTCATGTAATATAAATCATCTAAGGATCAACCTGACTCAATAATGCCTTGCACATATATTAAGGATATTTTCACATGTCCCATGGCTTTCAATCATCCAACATAAACCCCCACACTGCATAAAAATGGTTATATATACCTGTTTAAAATGTAAGGCCAACAAACAGTATTATTCCATTTTTAATTCCATTCAAAAAAGACAATTTTATAGAATTAGAATCAACTAAGAAAATGTAATGTGATGCCTAACTGGGACTTGAAAACCTATTTCACTTAAATTACCTTTAACAACCCAAATTCCTGTCCTTCTCATATATATATATATATA
>JBAMIG010000006.1:7556686-7578073 GCA_037177335.1 Kiunga ballochi
AAATTTGTTCAGCACAATGCAGCATCCAGATAATCATTCTGCCTGCTCAGATGCTGGACAAGACACGTTAAAAAAAAGGAAAAAAACAAAAAAAAACAAAAAAAAGATAAGATTTAAAGAAAAGTGTGTTCACATGTTAAGAGGTGAAAAATAATGTTCCATCCATCGATCCATCCATCTAGTTTTGGTCATTGAGGGTCATCAATTGTGGGGCTAATCTCATTATATATTTTCTATTCCAACCAAGCAGCTCAGCTGCCACTGGACTAAATCCATTTCTTTGCTCAAAGTAATTTTCCTCAGCCAGAACTGTTTTCTATAGTGAGTTATAAAAGATCTTCAGGTACCTTAAAAAAAAAATTGTGAAATTCTTATACAAGACAAAACTGTAAGATTCTTGTTTTAGCGTTCACATATTTTATTCTACATGCATTTAGTAGACACTATTATCCAAAGCAACGTACATCAGAGAATAAAACAACACAAGCAAGAAGTCAAACAACAGGGAACAACATAGATTAGTGCCAGACGGTTGCAAGTCTGGTTGGACACAGGTGTTGTCCTGAAATGTGAGGCTTTTTTTTTTTTAATTAAATATTGATATTTACCTTTTTTTTTCCAATTTCACCAGTGCTGAGTTGTGACAAAGACTTGGATAGATCTAAGTCAAATATAAGAGTTAAGCCAAAGGCCAAAATGCACTTTGAACAACTGAGTCTTTAGCCTTTTCTTAAAAGTAGAAAGGAACTCTGCTGACTGGACAGATAGTCACACTTTCTTTGGTCTCTGCATTTTTGGGATTTGTATCTTTGTCAAAAAGGTTGTGTTTTTGCCAGTGTTGGTTTGTCTGTTTCCAACATAAAGTTATGGGCAGATTTTTGTTACATTTTCAGGAAATGTCCAATCTGGGACGAGAAACAGGAGACTAAAATTTGGTGGTGATCTGGATCATCATCTTTTTCCAGACATTTTGTAAAGGATTCTTTATCATTGTGAAATAGGGCTATTTTAAACCTATGTATAGATAAATCCATGAAAAATGCTCAGATTGCTCAGGGTATGCTTTAATGCTCAATGAATTAATTAAAATGCATCAATCCAAGATAAGACTAATATTTTGGGGTGTAAGTCACAATAAGCTGGGGGAACTGTGTGGCTTGATGGAGGTCTGCACTCTGAGTGCTTTTCTAATTTTCTTTCTTTTTCCCAGTAAAGGAGCCTTTGTGTTTTATGTGTTATTTGCTTGTGGAAAAAAAGCAAACCTAGATGCTTTTTGTATTTTGAGAAAATTACCTAAATTCACTTTCAACAGGCTGCTCTGCAACATAGAGCCAAGGCTTATTATGAGATGGGCACCAATATCATTATTATTCAGACCTGATGAGCAGCTTTCTGTTTAATAGATCCTTTCAATTCAGTTCCCCCAACAACAGTCCCCGTGTTATGAAGCTGCTGTGCCTCAGTATTTTAATCACTTGCCATTTGAAAAGAGTCGGTAGCAGAAATGGAAAATTCTGCGATCTTGTCAGGTAGGCGGAGAGGGTGCTTATTGATTGATTTAGATGGGATATATCGCTCATCTCCAAGGCTTCCATGTGTACTCGTATGCTAAAAAATCTAAAAAAGTTAAGTGAAGAGTCACTTGACTGCCATAGATTCAGGAAATTGGTTTGCAGTGGGGTAACAAAAGGCTTGTCTGTGGCACATAATTGCTTCAGACCTACATTTCCATAGCACACTACACACACACACAGACCCACAAGCTCACACAAAGATGTGCATCTGAAGCTCAAGGCCTATACAAATATGTCTGATGATATGAAAGGTGATTTGCTTCATAACTTTTCTGATGATGCGATAAATGTGTGTGAGAGGTGTTTTGATAGATCAAGAATCTTTTTGCTGTAGCGCAATAAAGATTGAAATAACTCACCAGCCAAGTGCTGCGAATACTTCAATGATAAAGTCTGATTTCAATCAGGGTCAATTATGAACTTTCATTAACTCATCATGCAGAGAAATGTGTATATGTCATATCTAATTGACCTTTTCTGACACAAAGGACACTGCAAAAGGCCAATCAGCTTGCAGATGGAGGTTTATTCTCCATTGTAATTCAAATTAAGACCTAGACATAAAATAGTGCATGAACCTTTATCAAATAATTAGGAAACGTATAAATAGCACAAACTAGATATTTAGATATAAGGTTATTATTCCTTGGTGTGAATCTTGTTTTGTAAACAACTCCAGGCATAGTTGTATGCATGGTCTTTTGCATTTAAGGATGTTTAACTTTCAAAACATATTTAATTCATGGGGAATTTATGTCTAAATGCTGGAAAGAAACATGTTGTGACTTTGGTGCTTTACATAGCAGCGAATGGCCAAATCTTGCATTGTCAATAGTAAACATAAAAGTTTGAATCAAGTTTGAAACTTAAATAGTTTAGTGTAAACCTATTTGTGTCTCTTGTGTAAACTGTTACATCTGTTTCAATTGTTGTCACATGCTCACATATCCCCACACATTTTTAAGTTACAAATTACATTTACTACAAAATGCAGCCTGTCCACGTTCCAGTGTCAGTTTAGGACTCTATATGCTGATGCACACTGATGCAACAACTAATCGCTTTACTGGCAGAGCTGCTGCTTTCATGAACGCATCATAAGAAAACTTGGAGCCTTCATTTTTTAAACTATTTTATAATCTACACATGACCATACAGCAATATAAGGTACTCATGTTATGGTATATTGATTTTAGCAGACAGTGTTTTGCAATTTAGCTTAATTATTTTTATTTAATGAGCTCTAATAGTTTAATTATAATTATATTATAATAATTTTAAACCGTTACCCTATTTTGCCTTCAGGTATTCATCTGCACTTTAAAGCAGTATTTCTCAATTCCAGTACTGAGGACACCCTGCATGTGTTCCTACTCCAACACACCTGACTCAGATTCATGAACCTACCCAAAACTTTTATTGAGCCATTTATTTAATTCAGGTGTGTTAAAGAAGGGTTGCCTCTTAAACAGGGATGGGCAACACCGGCCCACATGTGCAAGTTTTAGGCCTTTTCCTGCTCCAACACATCAGACACACATCAGACTTAAGCTTAACATCAAAGTCTGCACATTATTATACACTTGAATAAGGTGTGTTGCAGCAGGGAATAATAGACCTCTGCAATTGACTGTCTGTTTTTGAAGTATTATGTTCTGAGCAACCTCTGTAGTGAATACAATCTCTCTGATTTGATACTTATATATTGTGTATTTACAGACAGATATTAATGTGGAAAAAATGGAGTAATGACAAGAAATGACCCCCTTCAGCTATGAAGTCCAAATAAAAACAAAAGTATATTCAAGAGTTCTAACTGTAATGTTGTATGAGGTTTAGAAGAATTTTGTGTAAAGCTACTTGAAAACCTATTTTCCATGTGTATTTTTATCAACATAAGACCCAAATAAATTGCATGCTAAAATTATGCTAATTGAAAACATGTATGCTATAAAAAATCAAATGAAATAAATATAAAAAATAGAAACAACAACTATGTAATCTTTTTTTTTTTTTTTACTATGCACCTGTAACCAAATAATACATACTAAATATATCCTTTAGAATACAGGAATGGTTAAATAATTATTTTACTTAAGAAATGGACAAGTGCCTGCAATCACATGGACAATACATCACACTCAGGAGACCACTTCTGACAAAACTCATGTGTTTATTGGACTCAGTCATCTTTTACATTAATGAATAGTGAAGAGAAGTGTGAAGACTTAATTAAGTGTTGATGCCCTTGGCTATTTAGAGTTAGAGTGTCAAACCCTTTATGCACTTTTGCACAGTGAACCCTTAATGTACTGCGTCATGCCAAGAACCCCAGACAAAAGAAACAAAAAACACTAGCAGAGGTTGCCGGAGCAGCAAGATGCTGGGTTGTGCACCATGTCTGTCTGCAGTCGTGACAAAACCTGCTTCCCCAGAGCTGCGACAATGTGACAAGCAAATTGGAAGTCTCACCACCAAGTTCAACATTTGACAGGCGCAAGAGGTCAGGTCTCTGCTTGAGGCGCTTGTTTACCGTAAGAGTGGAAACCAATTCAGCTCATGTTGCACTCTGGCCTCATTGGTAAATATCTCACTTCTGCCGTTTGCTGTATTTTTTTTTATTTAGCTTTTTTTTTTCAATGTAAAAATGGAAAATGTTTTAGACTTTTTGACTACATTTATATAGAAATATAGTAATAATTGATTAGACTGCAAGATGACTGATGCACACCTCCTGGGATAGTAGGTCATATGACCATCTTTGTAAATTTTTTTATTTGGAATTAACTATTTTTAGTTCATTAATGTTTTGTCTGATATACATGCAAAAGGCAGTAATATCTTATTTTTGTCTTTCTTTGAGATGAAAAAGATGTCTGCAATTAAAAAAAATCAGTCCTTTTTAATTTTCTTTTCAGTTTTAACAAGCATCGTCTTTGTGAATTTGTCTGTTACTTTGCAGTTTCCTATGTTGGTTGCATTTAATAAAGCATTGTAAAAGAAAAAAAAGATGATGGTTAAGACAATCTTTAGTTTATGAAATTGGAGTCATAGGTTTAGATTTATCTGCTGCATTGTTTCTATGTAGTACTGCTGGCTGCCTGGAGGAAAACAGCAGTAATTGCCAGTTCAGTTTCCTCCACCATTTTCCTCAGTAATACAGGATATTTTTCTTCATTAAATATTTTCTTTATCTATGAATAACAGCCAGAACAGCTGCCTTTAAACAAAGCTGCATCCAGTAATCCACATTAATATTCAAAACAATTAAATCCTCAAAACACTCAGATCATCCAAATTAAAAATTGATCTGAATAAGATACATGCATAAATGATCAGGTTTTTTTCCATATACATGTGTTTTGAAAGAATAATTTCATTTGAAGTGGACGCCATACAAGAGGAAAAAATCTATGACCTAAACTGAACAAATGGTTTATTGCAGGTTATCAGAAAATCAAGTCATTTAAAATCAAATCAATGCAATTATAGTTTTTTTAAATGCCATTTTTGTGATACTGGAAAATTCACTGTGACTGCACTTTGGTTCCATCTATACTTTTTCATAGATGCTTAGTAATGATTATCTGGCTCATTTATTTGTCAGACAGAATTATCAGATTACATTATTGCACAAGGAAAATGTAAAGGCTGAGAAACAGTATCAACGCCTTCGAAATGCGCTCAGCTGAATTTTTATGACGGATTATAAAATATGTATTGATACAAAAAAATATATATATAAAATAAATAAATAAATAAATAAATATATTGAGGAGCAAACATCAATGGATGTCAGCCAAAGTACCAAGTCTGGAGGCAGCATCGTTTTTCATTAAGATTAACTGTGTAGCGGGGGCGGCCTATCTTTCCATGCCTCCAGCTGACACTTGTCCTCCTCCAACAGCAGAAGTATGTGTGTGTGTGCAAGTCTCTTTCTGAGTGTGTATGTGGGTATTTGTGTGTGCTTGTCTGCATTCGTGTGTTTACTAATGTGTGTGTTTGTGTGTTCCCATGCTATCAAACAATGGAAGCGTTATCAGACATTGCCTGCAGCATCTGAACAAAATCTGAGGGGAATTTAGACCAAAAACTAGCATGTTTCCAGGGGAACCAAGAGTTATACTGAGAGCCAAAATATAAGGAAGGAATTCTGTTTTCTTGCCTATTTTCCCTGATAATATGTCACAGTCTCACATATGGTAAGCCTTGTTGTGTTCTTGGCTATTCTACAAAGTTTCTGACTTTTAATGGAAGCTGTTTGCTATGTACTGGAGGAAAACAGCTGCATCAGAAGATATTTTTTCACAGGCTTTGCAATGTATAACTGTTGTATGTGCATTATAAAGTGAACTTTGAAATTCTAATGTCAACCTTAGAGCAGCAAAGATTTAAACTGTTGATAATCATATTGTATGGGTAACCACATGCATTTGTTTAATATAATACTGAACAAGAATGCTACAGTTTGCAAAGTTAAACCTTATAAAACATTTATGAATACTAAAGTCAGTGTGTACTGAACTATTTTTGGAATATATTGAATACTGAATATATTGCAGTTCAATTATTTTTTTGGCCTTGGTTCTACTGACTTGTACTTCTGTATTCCCAAAGACTGTGAAGCTTAGGTATTATGAGATGAGTTGAAACAACCTTTTAGGCACTAAAGGCTGCTGCCCCCACAACCTAATCTCAGATAAGCAGTGGAAAATGGATAGATGGATGGCGCCAAAGTTTTCAATTTTCTTAAATGCACATGCTACTGTAAATGAAAAAGTTACTTAACCAAATTAATATTGCACTAAATATGGCAACACAAGGTCAAGCTTTAGGTACCAGGGAAAATCAAGGACTAGATCTGCCACACCTAACAGGTTATGCAAGGAGGCCCCAAAAACAATCCAGCACTTACCAGTGTGTGAGATACTGGCAGGCAAAAGAATGGTGGTAGCTGTCTAGTATATAGAAACATCTATGCAGAGGAGAGCTTAGGTCACGATAAGCAGAAAATGAAAGCTATAGTGATGGATGTAACGGTCCCCAAAAAGTACATTTAAATTTTTGTAAAAAAAAAAAAAAAATGGAAGAAATACCAAGGACTCAAGAAAGGAGTCAAGGATAAGGATAACTGTAGTGGAGCACACTGCACTGAAGGCCATTTATACTGAAACTTCCGTACCCATATCTAACATAACAAGATAATCAAGGGTGATTTTTTCTTTGTCTCTCGTCCCTTTTCGTCCCTTGCTATATATATATATATATATATATATATATATATAAATATAAAAAAAACTTTTTTTTTCAACTTGCAGGTTAGTGTCAGCAGCAATCAAGATTGTGCACACTGATGTTACCATGTTTGATTCTCTGTGTAAATTTAGCCCAGTTTATGGTGCAAAGTGATAAAGGTAACATGATTCATTCACTGTATGGTGCAAATTCAAACAGGATTACAGTGGATGACTGAGTCACATACAGATATTAATTATAACTCATGTTCTTTAAGCATATGGAATTGTACTGTATCCAAACTACTTTGCATCATTGTCTCTTAACTGACGTAAAACAGATTGAATTCCTTTCAATAAGCAGTGGTTTAGATGCATCAAAGCTTGTAAATAATAGAAAAGAGAAGGATCTTGAGGGGGTAAAGTAGGCATGGTTCTCAGTACATTGAACACATAAGCTTACAAGTCATGCTGTTTATCAAGGCTGAATATACATTCAAGGAAGAACATGATACAAATGCAGCTCTAACAAACTGTTAAACCACAACAGCGTAAGTGTCTTCTGACTTGACTGCTGAACTGCTTTGTACTCCGTTTTGTGATTAGACTCTTATTAGTTCTATGACATCATTTTCTGTAAAACTAAAAACATTGCAGAATAAAAATTTAGACATAAACTAAATTAAAAGAATATTTGACCAGATATCCAATAGATGTAAAAGTTTAGGTATTAGTATGTGATGCATTCAAGGGTTAAAAATCATAATGGCAGGAATGGGTCCATTGAATATGTTGAGCTTTTACCATGTTAAGTCAAAATAACGCAACAAAAACCTGAACAAATAAAAAGTAAGACCTGAAAAGAGAGTGCATTGTTGTTTGAGTCTTCAAGACTGAGCTACAGGGGTTTGGAAAAGGTGTTGGCTAATGTGAAGTGAGCTCAGTGGTTGGGGCAACTTATTTAGTTGTTCAGTCAAGGCTAACAACCGGCCATCAATCCCAGCCAGTGGAAGTCTAGCTTACTGCCATTAATACTGCCAAACACTAACACAACTTCAGAACGGGCAACCACCCCCTCAGGTGTGACAAGACGGGCATTTAATCAACATGGAACATGTCTTTTCATTATTTACAGTTTACACAAAGCTTGTTTTTTTTTCTCTTGTATGTTTCTTGGCTTTTCCGGATTGATCCCAGAGGAGTTTAAAGGGATGAGAGGAAAGACTGCAGAAACTGAGCACATTGTTAAAAATGGGTGTTTTCCTCAGAATCCTTCCTCCAAACTAGTCATTACTGGTCTGTGCTTTTGGGCAAATTCTGTTTAAACAAAAGAGAGCAAGCTCCAACTTTAACACGGTAAAACTACTTGCATGACCTCTATTGGAAGATCATCCCTGTTATTTTAAAAGAAATACATGACAACAGTGGTTTGGTTTCTCTGATATTTCCACATGTTTCCTCTCAATGTATGTATTTCTCTTTGATATGTCGTTTTTATGTATTTTGAATTGTTTTAAAAAACTGTTTTGGAAGAAATACTTTAATACAGAATTGTTGCAGGAAATGAAAGCCACATCGCCCTTGTTTGGTAATTCTATTGTGTACCCTAAAAACATTGATTGATCCACCTTCTACCAGAAAAATATCTATATAAAATCTAAACATTTCAGACAACTGTGTTTCCTCCCATTTCTCAAACACTGAGGGAACAGTGGGGGATATTCCACAGACGGCAGCTTATGCACTTGTTTAGAGAAGTTTACACCTTTTGGTGTTAACTGTCATTGGTTTACTTTATGGCCATATGCTGAGCCTTAATACAAGACCTGACAGATTGTTTTAATCAGACACCTCATACATTTCCACATGGTTCAAGAGAGCTGTTGCCCTGCTTTTTTTGTGCCATTATCTTTAAAGACAATGTTGGTAACTGTCATCTGTTCTCAGTATTAACTCTACTCAGTGAGGCCAAATTAATGCATAACAAATATTTTGTGTTAGATGCTCCATAAATGCAACAGCTTTGTGGATACTAATGGATTTCTTGATAATTAAAACAGAACGAATATATGTGATGATTTAATACATTCTGAGGTACTGCTACGTACTGCGAATCATGTCTGTGGATATGCTGTTAAAAGATCCGCCACTAAACAAACTGACTAGGGCACAACCCCAATAAAAACAGCTTGAATTATTTTGAAGTCATAAGAAATCATTGTACAAAGACTAATTAACAAGGAGAAGATTTACTCCTGTGCTCATTCAGATGTTTTAAGATATGGCTTTGATTTCTCTTATCAAAACATTTTAGCATTTAAAATCTTGCTGTACTGTAATCAATGCAAACAAACAAAAAAAAAAGGCAAAATAAAATTTGCTTTTCCTAGAAAAGGCAAGAAAACTTTAGCTTAGTTACTCAGAATATTTTGAGAGTTATAGTTCCAGGAGCAAATAATAGATTTCTGTTTTCAGTGTGTGACCGAGGAAGGCCAAGCTTGTGCCAGAAAAAACACAAAGACCACA
The DNA here is from genome assembly GCA_037177335.1 of Kiunga ballochi. Taxonomy (NCBI): domain Eukaryota; kingdom Metazoa; phylum Chordata; class Actinopteri; order Atheriniformes; family Pseudomugilidae; genus Kiunga; species Kiunga ballochi. Next base: position 7,566,021 of record JBAMIG010000006.1, read on the forward strand.
CTTTGTTAAGGAAAGAGAAGTTCGGAAGCGCAGCGAGACATCCAACTTTCCACCTCTAGGCTGTGAAAGATGTGTGATATTTTGTTGGCCAAAGCTTTTCTGCAGGAAAAAAAATATATTGAAGTGTTTGCCTTGGCTAAAACAAGTAGGTTATTACAATACTGAAATCTACATACTTACTTTAGGCTATTTATAAGAAAAAGAAGAACAAGTTAGAGATTAAAGCTTTCAAAAACACACATTAGAAGTCATGGTAACAAACTATATATCTCAAATAAATAGATTGTAGCATGCAAAAAAAGGGGAAAAATCTAGTTTGGTCACCCCCTCCATGAGTTGTGTGTCCTGACGATGCCAGCAGCTAAGCTGTTGGGGGCTTTATGCCCCTGGGAAGGGTCACCCAAGGCAACCAGGTGTCTGGGGGAGGGACCAGACCAGGAGCGGCTCAAAGACCTCTATGATGAAGAAGAACATTGGAAAGAAGGCTCTCTTGCCTGGACGCCAGTCACCGAGCCCCACTCCTAGGTCTGGAGGTGGGGCACGAGGGCAAGTGTCTGGTGGCTGGGTCTTTGCCAATGGGATCTGTTCAAACTCAGCCAGCCGGAGTTGTGGCTGTAAGGATGTCGGTGCCTGTTGTAGCGGTAATCCTAGAACTCGCTGTTGGACACCAGCTGTGAGTGATTCTGTCAAACTGAAGAAAGAGTCCTATTAGGTCTTTTAGCCCATGGGACTCTGGAGACAGCTGATAGTTATCGACAGACTAAGCAGAATGCGGCTTTGGGAGTCACCTAGACATAAACTCGGGCATAGGGTGTCAGGGCCGTGAAGGTATGGACACACACGCGGACTGAGATTCACAAAAAGATACCTTTAATTCCAAAAATCACTGGAAATGAGCACCGAAAACCACAAGACACTCTGGCAGGGAACACAGGGAGCCAGCAAACTAAATACACTGGGAAAACGAGACACAGGTGAAACACATGAGGGTAATCAGGAGGTTGGTAAGAGGGGAAGACACACAAAGGAGGGTCAGACGAGACACCTGAAGAAAAAAAAAAACAGAAGGATCAGTAAATAACCAAAACCACAAAAAACAACATAAGAAAAGGAAAAACCCAGGACCAGGGACGAACCCTGACATAGGGAGGAGTTTGGGGAGATCATGGAGAATGGCTTTAAATGACTTGAAGGAGATTCTGGTCCACCATCGATGGCAACTGAGGAGAGGAAAGAAGCACTCCGTCAACACTGTCTACAGTGGGTATGGGAAACTGCTGACCTTGACCCAGGACATTATGGTTTACTGGAAAGAATACTTCTAAGACCTCCTCAATCCTACCAACACACCTTCCGTTGAGGTAGAAGAGCTGGGAGACTCTGGGGCAGGTCCTCCTATCTCTGGGGCTGAGTTGAACCATAGGTTGAGGAGGAGCAGTGCTATTTTTGTCCTGGTTGTAGAAAAGTAAACCAACTCTATTACCTCTTCAGGGTCCTAGGGGGAGCATGGGAGTTTGCCCAACCAGTCTATATGTCTTTTGTGGACTTGGAGAAGGCGTTCGACCATGTCCTGTGAGGGGACTCCTGTGAGGGGTGCTCTGAACGTATGGGGTACCAGACCTCCTTGTTTGAGCTGTTTGTACGATCAGTGTCAGAGTTTGGTCCGATTTGCTAGCAGTAAATCGTATTTGTTTCCAGTGAAGGTTGGAGTCTGCCAAGGCAGCCATTTATTACTGCTTCTGATTAGAACTTTTATGGACAGAATTTCTAGGTCTGGCCAAGGTGTTTAGGGGATCCAGTTTGGGGGATTCAGGATTGGGTCTCTGATATTTAGAGATGATGTGGTTATGTTGGCTTCATCTGATCCTGATCTCCAGCAGCAAACTGAGATGGGAAAAGGTCTTTCTTCTATGCTCTTCTCTTTGCCTCAATATGTAGAAAGACTGAACTTCATGACTTGGTCTCACTGGATGTTTTTAAGAACATATTTGGTGATTTGGAGGCAGTTACATGTGTTTGTAGATGTTCTTCCAATTTAAAGCATCTAACTTGTATTTTTGAAAGTATTTTTAAGTAATTTTAAGTGAACATCCAAATGCTACCAGGGACAATTAATTGAACTAAATATAATAAATATAATAAAATATAATGTCTAACTTTTCATTCACTATTATAATGGCTGTCTTGACATCTGTTTTCATGAGTCCATTAATATTATAAACATGCGTGTAAGAAAATAAAGATGAATCAACAAAGCATGCAAAAAGGCACTAACTTAAAAGTTAAAAAAAATGTATGGAAATTGTTGCTGTATAAGTACCATTAAATGTGTTGTTGATATTTTTTAGTTTTTTAAGTCTGGTAAATATATTTGATAGTATCTAAAACTCTGTGTTTGAATTCTATCAATAAACTTTCAAAGTAAAGCATGTAATACACTGCAAGTTTAATAAGACAAACTAATTTAAAAGGGACTAAAGACTTTGTTCACACTTGGTGGTTTGTGAACAGAACAACGTAGAGGCACAATTGCTGAGAGTATGTCAATGATCCACTAAAGAGTCTTGTGCATTTGAAGTTTCCTGAAGATGATCAGGACAATTAAGATGGTTAGGAAAATTGTAGTTTGCATGTACATTAAAATTTTATTTATTTCTTTTTTTTGTAAATTCATGCACACATTGTTTTCTACCAACTGATTTTCCTATTATCTTTGTGACTGTATCATGGTGGAGGGTCTGTTGGACTTTCCTAAGAAAAAAAATGTTTAGAAATACTCAACAATACATTGCATACAATTTAAATAGTTGTCATTTTATCTGTGATATGGTTGAGACTCTCATTTCTTAGGCAATGAAAAGCCAATAGCTCCATAAGTCATGATTATACTGATATGAAGATAGTTATTAAGCTTTCAGTGTTTTAACTCCTGCAAACTTATTTACACTATTAAACAAGATAGTTAATGAATAAAACAGTTATTCACAATGTTACTGTTGTATATGTCGCATAGAAGTAGACTAGCGAGTGGATCAGAGAAATTAGGAGAATATGAGTAAAGAATTCAAACACCTGTTTTATTGATGGCTAATGTGGTGGAAAATAGGAGTCAAGAATTTGAGCAGCCTGCTACACTTTAGCTGGGAATAAGAAGGATTCTCTAAAAGGTTAATGGCTGCCTTTTTTTGTTCCACCATCTTTGCAGATGATTTAAATGCCAAACAGGTAAACTTTAATCAGCACCCAGCACCTTACAGACAAGTAGTGTGCCTCTTTCTGAATTTGTTAATTAGATTTCTCATGAAATATTAAAGTAATCAGAACACCATGTCTTTACATCATTGTTATAGATGGCTGCCTGAAACCACAAACAGGAAAAAAAAAGAGTTTACTTTTATTTTTCCGATGGAATAAAATATTTCTAAGATACGATGATGTGTTTAAAAAGAAGTAAATGAGAATTGTCTCTGGGATAAATGTTTAATGGCTTGATTAGCACAATGATATAATGGCATCCAAAATCTATTGCAGGGGTTATATTCTCCTTCCTTATGTTTGTGCTGCTGTGCTTTTGTGGTTACACTTCAATGAGGACAGAACCTGCTTCCAGATCTCTTCTGAATAATGCATCAACACAACTCATTAAGACAAGTTTTGCTCATATTTATGTCTTTTGCCAAAGTTGTGGTTGTAAGCCTTCATTCTATCAGTGAAGTTTATTGGTATCAAAATTAAATATATTCTTTTAACACATTTTTTGTGAACTTATAATGGTATGTGTTGAATGACGAGAGTGTTTTTCCTTTCAGTTCACATAATCTCTCTTTTTAGCAGTACATTAAGAAACAACATTACATTTTTATTTAGAAGAATATTGTGCATTCCTTCACATGGATCTTCCCCGTCATTGAGATTTCCTCAACAATAAAGTCTGGTTGCTGTTATCATTGTGTATGACTGGTCTTTACCAGCCCCCCATTTTTGTTGGCATTTCAGTAAAATAAGTGGCATCGGTAAAAACTGATTTGATATTTATTAATCAAAGCCGTGCAAAATATAAAAGGCATTCTAGAAAAGGTATATAATTTTCTTCACCTGTTAAATTTGTAAAAGAAAATCTCTGAATCTGATTAAATTAAATATAATCAAACTGTCAAAAAGGATCTTGAGACTAAGTTTAAGTGAAAATGCTTCAGTTGAGCTTAACAGTGCTGCAAAGTTCAAAAGGGCAAAATATGGTAATGAACTGACTGTTGGCTGTCTCCCATACAGATGTTTCTGTTTCAGAGACCTGGTACTTTGCATGCTGGTACATTTTGTGGTTTTCTGAGGTTTTCTGAGAAACTAGACTGCAGACGAACCATTACAGTTTAAATCAGATAAGAATTCAATTTTATAGCAATATTTTGTAGAATTAATCACAAAACTAATTTGAGCATTATTGATAAATGTTATGAATCAAGAACCACATTGAGTTATTTTTCATTACATTCTGTGTTTTTTTATTAGATTAGTCAAATTAAGTTAATTTAACCTCATGTTTTAAAAAAAAAGTGATGGCATCAAATACCATGCACTGTTCTTTAAAGTGTCACCTAGAAAATGAAGTAATCAAACAGTGATACTCTTAATCATGTTTCTCTGACTTTCCTGTTAAGATAGAATGCAAAATGCTGCAATGAGAAACTAGTGACAAATCAGTAAATATGTGTTGAATAATTATTAACTCACATGGTGGTGCCTGAAAAAAGGTTCATTTTCAGACTATGTGTTGGGGCAGTAGTATAAAACGAAGTGTGAGTGAAAATGGTAAAAGGATGAATATTTGTTAATGGAGTTAAATCTCCATTGATTCATCTTTAAATGCATCAAATTTAAATCAATGAATTGAATGAGTTGTTATTATTGCATACTCGAGTTTACATACGGGAGAGTTAATAATGCACTGAGAATTAGCATCAAAATAATAGGTAAGCCTTACTCCACCTGAATATCTGTCTGGACCAGGAATGTGTCCATTGATGCAATCCATCTTTTATAATTAAGAGAGAATGTGTGGGAAATAAGCAATGAAGGCGGAAAGCTTGAAGGAAAAGACCTGCTCCGAAAGATGAATGCTATTATGGAGTGAGAGTGAGATGGCTGGTCTGGAATAATAACTTCCTCTGCCACATTATGTTAGAGCACTTCTGATAAGATCATTGGAAAATGGCAGCTGTTGGAAATAATGCAATTCATTCCATGTTGCTGCGGGACACTACAGGGCTCTAAATGAAGCATGTCTTCTATTAGACCCCTAAAGAAACAAACTAATAGCCCTGCAAAGACTTGCCATTTATAATATGACTATAATTCGTATGATTCATTAAGCAGGAACAGAAAACGATGGTATACTCTGATTAGAATAGACCTCAGGGGAAATTCATATGTTAATTTATTCTGAAATCTCTCATTGACTAAGCAACATGTCCTGCTATTGTGTAGATTAACTCCCTAGGTCACATTGTATTGTAGTCTCTTGTATCTGCTTTATTTTTCTAGCAGATTAATGTTGTTTACATATGTTTAATAAGTCTGTCTGATTTTTTTTAATCACAATTAGCTCCTTTTTAAACTAAAACTTATGCTGCACACATGCAGATGATCTCTTTAAAATATATATTCTTGGACTTTTATCTACAATAACTTTAAAAAATGAATGAAAAAACTGACATGGTGTTGGCTGAAATCAAGCATCATACAGTAAAAATGAATGGATCAATAAAGAAAACTGGATGGAAACCACATGAATAAAAAATGCTCAGTGGCTACATCACTTAACATACATTGCTTAGCAGGGTTCATGAAACCTGAGGTTCTTGTGAAAAATGTAAAGAGCATTAAATATGTAAAGCAATTTTTAACACTCTGACAAATTGTCGATTCCAAAACATGAGATCTGTAAAGTTTCCATGCTCACACTACATGACTTCTCAAAGCTTGCAATAAGTAAACATGCAATCATTTGCGTCACACAGTTTTGGCTGTATCTTTTGACACATACGCACCAACATGTTTTATCAATTTCAATTTGCACGATTTGAGTTTATAAGCGACAACATTTTGTCATGCGAATTATGAGGACATAATACATGAATCATTACAAAATAAAAACTGAATAAAGGAATTGTTTTGAATTTCCCTTTGTCCATGCAGTTGCAATAAAAAGCTTTGTATATACGGGGTTGTTCTGTTTTCCATTTTGGTTTTTTTTGGTGCTAAATTTTTTCTGTTTTTATTTGTTTTTTATTTTTATTTATTTTTTTATTTTTATTTTTTTATTCAGTACTTTTAACTACACTATTACCATTTCTTTCAGCAGGACAAGATATGCAATGTTTCTTGTTTTTTTATCAGTAATCTACTCCTTAGCCATGAACCACATCTTTACTATAGCAATAATTGCATTTGGTGGAAGTGCTTCATCACTTTGACTTGGAAATCAAGTTTCAATGGTACTTCTATTTATTCTTTCTGAACTTTACTGTTTTATCAAAGACCTCTTTGTTTTGTTCAGTATCTGGATAACCTCTCATGAGCAATTTTGACTTGTTTCCTAACCACAAGGCTACACTGCTTTTAGACATTTTCAGTAGTGGAAAATGACTTGTGTGTTGTGCTTTCAGTGTTGACTCTACATTGTTTTGCATGTGTGAGATTTTCAATAAAACTCTGGTAATTGTTTTGGAAATAAAACACATATGTATTTGGGAAGTTATTGTGTCCATAACATGATTCACTCTTGAAAATTAACCATTTTTATTTGTTAGGCAAAAAAAACCAACCAAACAAACAAACAAACGGTCAGAACAGAAAGAAGCATACAGAAGACAGATCTTAATAAAATTATATGTGACCATATCAGCATGCATGATATTATCACATCAGTGACAAGCTGGTGATTTACCATACCTTTACACAGAGAGGTATTTTTCACACATTTCTATCAGGCATTCAGTCAGAGACATGATAAATACATCAACCTTTGAAGCGGTCTCTCTTGCAAAGATCTGTTTGAAGTGTTATTTGGTGGAGTACAGACTGAACAGCAAAACACTAAGATCAGAAAAAAATGTGCTCATGTGCTAAAAGCTAGATTTTGGGATTCATGTGTATGTTACTTTTACAAAATGATCATTTTCAATATTGGTCAAAATGTAGCCTTAGAATATAAATGCACAAAAAAATAAGGACAATAATAAAGTAAAAATAAATCTCAAATTTCATGTTACACTTTATATTTTTTAGATAATCGGCTCTGGCATCTGTCTGTCTTTGTAAAAGACTTAAAGCGAAAACCAAAAAAGGATAGAATGAAAAACATCAAAATGGAAAAATCATAATAGCCGATGCTGCTTTGCACATATTGACGTAACTGACTAGCTTTGACTTCACAAGCTAGTGCTGAGCTTTGATAAATAAAATAATTATTTTGTCTTGTTTGATCAAACTATCATAAACATATAGCTTTAATTTTCTTTTGTAAAGATTCCTCAATTCCTCTCTTTGCATCACACATATAAACATACAGACCAAGAACAAAATCTGTGTCAGTCACAGTGCATGACTCTGTAAGCCTCCATTAGCAGTAGTGCTCTTTGTTTGTTATGTTATGAAAAAAAAAAAAAAAGTAAGCAACATTTACCAAGCAAAGGAGGAGAAAATACAAGACTTTACCTCCATAGTAAAATTAAAAAAAGAAAAAAATATACAGTATATAGATGGCTCACCTGCATGTAGTGCCATGAGTAAAAAGAAACAACTCCGTTGATAATCAAACTCCATGGGATTTTTTGTTCATAGCACTATATTATACTTTCTTAGATTGTTTGAGTTCTCATAAAATAACAAAACAGTGAATTATCGAGTCCTATGAGTCATTTCATTTTTGTTAAGTGCAGCTTTTAGACTACGTTGGGTGTTAGGTATTACCTTGTGGTCAGGGCTCTGGTTGAATGGACGTAAGATGAGTTATCTAGGATTGTAGTTACACATCTGTGACTTTTGTCTGAGATGTGCCGATTTAGGTTGTATGGCATCCCTATTATGTGTTTGTCACAATGAAGCTATAATCCCACTCCTGACAAAAGCACATGACACAGAATGTGTGGATATGTGATAAGTGTTCCTTTACAACAGGCGGCACAAATAAACAAAGGACTGTAGGAGAGACCAGTTGTCAGCAGCCAACAGCAGCATAGTCTCAAACCTCGACAGGAAAAACGAGCAGGCCTCCTACAGGCTGGGTAATTTTTTTTCTGGAGGATAATTGGTCTCTTCTTTGCCATGCTTCACCTTGCAGCTGTTCACACTCCTTTGAGTATGATGTGTGTGTGCAGTGGTCCATGTGCATGTCCACATTTGTGAGCCTGTGTCAGTGTATGCATGAATTTGAGTCGGCAAAGGTGGGTTGATGATGAGTCCACCTGCATGATCCATGCTACGGTCAATTCATCTAGCTGATGCTGCTTCCTTGTGAGTGGCCTGGCTATGGAACACCATGAGAGTAATGCATCTCAATCAAGCTTTGTTAGCCAGAATTAATTATCTGAAGTCTTCAGCCGAGTCATATATCATCTCTTCTTGGCTGTAAACACTAAGGTATGGAATGGAATTTGTGATAGATCAAACCATGGTGTTATGCAAGGGCAAAGCTCTTGCACACACAAATGATCGTTTGACCATATGATACACAATTATCAAAACAAGAAAAAAAATAAACAAATTACAGAAAATTTGAGATAACAAGATCTAAAACCACTGGAAATATTCAGTAAATCAACAATAGGAGTGAAATTTAATAAAAACATAAACATGGCACTAATTCTGTGGGAAATCTATAAATAAAGCTTTAACATAAGAGACTGCATAACAAAACTCACACCTCAATAGAATAACATGACATACAATTACATACAATACAAATATTCAAAATATTAAATTATTTATTTTAATAAAAAAAAAACACATTAGTGCCTGGACGAGTAAAAGTTTTATGGTCTATGGATGTTGGCCAAACCCAGAGCTTTTGCTTTTCCTAAGAGTAAGCATTTTTATCATTTGAGTGGGAAAAAAATCTAACTGTTGGGGCAAAATATTTGTTGAAGCTAGAGGTCAACTAGACAGAGTCCAAACTTAACATGGAGGAGAAACATCTAGCTGTTATGATGCCAACATGCACGTGCATAAAATCTGTATTCTAACTTTTAACTAATTGTGCTTTTATTTATTTTAAATTTAGGATGTTAATATGATTTTTGTTATTTGTTGTCACTTTTAATGCTTCTTTACTGGGATATGCTCCAGCTATGCACAGCCCGGAATTGGATGAAGTATGAAAAATGGATGGATGTTTGTTTTGTATCAAACCACCACAAACTCCTGTTTTCACTAGAATTATTCTTAATATAAATTTCCAAAGTAACATAATAGCAAAACTGTAAAAAAAAAGCAGATGAATACTTTTGTCAAACTTGTCCTTTATTTATATTTTTCAGAATATTGGGACACCTATCCTCAATCTCAGGGCAAAGTGTATAAAGAAATAAAACAATGTTTAGATGGAGTTCAAATTGACTTTCTCTGAGACAAACTGCAGTGAGGGTAGGAGCTGATTTTTTTCAGTGTGCAGAAGGCGATGATCTGAACTGTGAAGGTCATTCTGGAGAAGAGAAGAGAGCAGTCCAGGTGGAGTGATATCAGAGCAGAGCAGAGGGGAAAGGAGTGCTAAGTAGACAAAACAGTCACATGTGGAGCTGCAAAAAGTCCTGAGGGTACGGAATGGATGTGGATCTTGTGTACTGATGTGCTAACATGATGGATTGGTTAAGAGCAGCTGCCACATGAATTCATGTTGCCATTGCTCTCAAAAGCAAGGTGACCTTGTAAATTTGCAAACTACTGAACAACATACAGAGCTTTATCATCATTCAGTTTCAGCTATCACTCTGCTGCTCCTAATCCTTATTTCTTTCAATTGAAGAGAACATATTTAACAAAAATGGGTACCTTTTGTTTTTATTTTACACCTGGTAGACCTTTTTGGCTCAATTATTGTTGCACACTTTATTTTAAGAACTTATTCACAAAAGGTCAAGGAGCTCTCTGACTGCAGCAACATGACAACATCTACATGTCTTCCAATAAGCTGCTTCCCAATAATACAAGTGACAAAATACAGACTGACATGTATCATATTCAATGAGAATTTTGCAGTGCTTCCTTGACATTTATCACATCTCCCTTTTCCTGAATTTAAAGTGTGCTTTATGCAATTGTTTCTGTGAGTGCAAAATAAACCAAAATGCTTTTTTTTTATTTTGGATAAAACTGCATTTTAATGTCTCAAAAATGAGGCCATGCTTCTTTAAACACGTCAATCTAATGGAATGTTTCCCCTTTTTATTTATCTTTTTGGCCTTGTTTCACAGAAAGCTTTCTGTGAATTACACTTTCATCTGTGGTAAATGTAGCTGCATAACCCATGAAGCATTTCTGTAATGCTTGTAAAATGACTGGAGAAGCAAACCACATTTACACGGAGAGTTACTTCCCCTAACAGAGAATTAGATCGCTTTGGAAGCCACCTTGTCTTATGTCTCCTTGCGGCAAAAGATGTGGCGTAACAATGACCAAGGCTTTCACAAACAATGGACTCCTCTTTCTGAGACCTAGTTAACTTCACATGACACCTGACAGTGAGCAGAGGTTCCCACTGGGAGACTGAGAGCTCAATGGCTGTAAAGTCTGACCAAGCAATAGAATGGCCTTGGGCACCAACAGACCATGGCAGGACTTGATCCAATCGCAAGTTGTTACTCTTGAATCACTGTTGACCAAGACGGGGAAGTGCTTAGGTTAAAGATAGAACATGTTTACCACATCCTTCATAATGTCTACCCATCTATATTCCTTTCAGTCACACAGAAACAGCAGTTGCAGTGTGCTGACTGTGCATGTGTCAAAGTCATTTGCTTTCTCTCAGGTGTGTAGATATCTGGGCTGTAAAGACATACTGCTGAGGAAGCTTAAAGAATTACAGACATGTAGTTCCATGTTATATCAAAGGTAATTTAAGCTGAGCAAGTAGATATCCAAAAACAGTGAATTATTTTGGGCTCCAAGCATTGCAGCATCGGTGACCTCCATTCATTTTCTTGATTGTGTTCTTGTACATGACCCAGTCAAGGTGACAGAAATAGATGAGAAGATAATTGTCTTTGGTTGTATGGCGCACTAAAATTAAACCCCAAATGATAGTCCAATTTCTTCTGTTTTAAACATTAATTCTAAAAATCTGAGAGGTGTTTTCTGACGTCAAAGTTTATTTCGGTCTCTCTCTTTGTGTTTTTAGCTAATTTGCTAAACAAGCTCTTATGAAATGACAGCAATCATGCAGTGATTGCTTCTCAGTTGCACAGCTGTCTAGAGATTCAAAAAGCTTGACTACTTCCTCCTGCACAAGTACTTTGATAGTAATCAGCCGTTTTGTAATTGAGACTGGCAATTCTGCTCTGCTGCATGAGATATTTTGGTAACCGTGGAAACCAAAGAGCATTTATGATGATGAAAGGTGCACATTCCTTAATGACCAATCATCCAAGTCACTGACAAGATGTCGGAGCACAAGAAAAAAAAATGGGGGGGGTTACAATTTCATGTTGGAATGCTGGCGACAGGTAAATACTGGTGTTTGGAAATCCGATATTTTGCTGATAATTTTTTAACATCCTAACGGTTTCCCATAAAGTGTATTTTATTTTTTGAGATATAAGGAACAGAAAATGGAATACATTTTTTAAGTTTAATGAGTTTAGTGAATTGTTCCTTAATCTATGTTTTGGTAAACTAAACGTCATCAGCAATCCCTCCCAGACTCAGAACCATTACTGGACCAAGCATTATTTTTGTTACTTCAGAGGTCTGCAAGTTACCAGGAGAGCTCTCTAGAGTTTTCTGTTTTTGACTCAATGTAAGGGTCTCATCATTAGACATATCGTCATCTCCTAAGAGGT
>JBAMIG010000006.1:7578173-7591498 GCA_037177335.1 Kiunga ballochi
AGAGCTCTCTAGAGTTTTCTGTTTTTGACTCAATGTAAGGGTCTCATCATTAGACATATCGTCATCTCCTAAGAGGTCTCTCCCGCCAATGACATGTGTAACACTGTCATGGTCAGACTGTGCTATCTTCTACATTCTGACTCTGACTTCATTAAGCAAAGGTGCATCATCACTTGAGCTACTGGGTAGATAATGGGTGGATGGATGGCATTATATTGTTCATTGAGTGCATTTTCAATATGCCTTTCTATGCAAATGAGTTCTAACATATAACCATACAGTGAGAAATGCTTCTGACTCTCCAGACTCTGCTAAAATACACACAAATCAAACTGGAACGTTGGCTTTTGCTTCTGAATGGTAGTGACAGCCTGCTGGCCCCAGGGGCAGTTGGAAGGGCAACATGCTCTCCAGAGTTTTACCCCTCTGCTTCTGTTGCAGCTACCATACAAAGTCTGCAGGAAGAGTTCCTAAAGCATAGAAACCTCAAGCTATGCATTTCCTTTGCCACCTAACCAAATATGACATGTATCCCCACAGCAATGTGCTTTTAATGCTGCATAATCAGACTTTGCTGACTGTAACAATGTGGGAACACATTTGGAATTGGGTTCATTTCTGTCCTTAAAAAATAAGTTACCAATCTCACAATACTAAAATAGAATCCTGGATTCTTTTGTATGCAGCCAATGACAGTGGATTCAATGAAATATCACAATGAAAACAGCAAGAGATGCACTTTTTGGCTTCCCACAGCAGAAACTGTTCCCTGCTCTCTTTATAAATTGCAATAAAGTGCCATTTGACCGCATAGTGGATAATGTTTATTACCCATATATTATGAAACTGTGATGGATTGGCAACTTGTCTAGGGTGTGACCAGCCTCTCCCATGCTAATTGTTGAAATAGGCTCTAGCTTCCTTATGACCAGGAATTGGAACAAATTCTATTGAAAATGAATAAATGTTTATAGAACACTCAAATTACCACTGTTTTCAAGAGATAGTTTATTAAATGTCAGTTTCTTCTGCTTTGAAAAGGTAGAAACCTAATGACTAATTTCATATTACTTTGATAAGCCTTTACAATCTTGATGAAGTTACTTTTGCAGTGTACTTTCTCATCCTACTATGTTGCTCTGTAAGTCTGTCAGAGCTTAACACTTGTGTCATGAGGAAATCAAAAGCATGATGAACACCGCACTATAATCTGATCCCCAGGAGGAAATACTTTACTACAACACCACACGACAGGCTGCATTCTTATTTCAGTCACTTCATTACCCCTGATGTTGATTTCTTATATTTGCTGAGACATAAGCAATTCTCCAGGGCATGTTGTCTCAAAAAAGCTGCATCAGCATGAGAATCATTTGAAAAGAAAAAATCAGCTGGGAGAGAGAAAAGATGCTGCAAACACATCCCAGTTTCTATTTTGATTTATTGCACACTGTAATTACAATAACCAAAGGCTCAGATGTGCAGATATTCAAGTACAAGCTGATTTATTTTTATGCCATATTGAAAGTTGTTATGCCCTCATGTAATTTGTTTACTTTGTTGTGAGTGTGTATTTTGTGAGTGTACATGCATACAAACATTTCTTTGTGTAAAAGGGAAGACATTTGGGAAAGGACTGCTGATGTCTACAGGATGGTGGTGCTGCGAGAAATCCATATAAATCAAATGGCTGAAGTGAACAAAACCGAAAACCTAATTTATCTCCAACCTAAATCTGAACAAAAAAATTAATGGGTACTATAAATTTAAAAGCACACGTTTAACTATACCACTCCTCCATTTGGATAAAAGCAGTTATTTAAGAAAATACATTTCTTTTTTCAACCAGATAGCTGCTGTGGTAGCTTTGTTTGCAGTCTGCTGAACTTTTTAAAAATGTACTCAATCATTTTTTATACATCTTATTCCAACTCAAAGGTGATACTTTCTGAAATGATACAGTAGATGTGTAAAGGGGTTGTGTGTGTGTTGTTAGGTAATTCAACTTAAGGTAAGTAAGGCCGGTTTAGGTAAGAAAATGGGGGTGAAAACTATGAGAAGGGCTTGATCATCACCACAAAACTGTTGTAGTACATACTAGAAGGCTGTGAGGGATGCTATGATGATTCAAGTCTAGTATTCTAAAGCTAGAACAAGACATAGCTAAGATAAAGGTTCATAGCATGTTGCAGGAGGTGCATACAACATTTATGAAAAATCTGATATATACTGTTTTCCGTTTCCGCTTGATCTTCCTGTTGATGGTACAGTAGTGCAGTATTTTGCAGTAAAAGCAGTGCATTTGGGTGCAAAAGCTGCAAACAAGTCAACCATGTCTGGAGCAGCAACACAACAAAGTTGATGATTCTTTTCATTACTGTTGCATTTGTGTTCGCCATACTGACTTCATCTACTCCAGCTGTGTGATTATGCGGCCTGACAGAACACAGACAGTAGGTCTTAACTAAGTCCCTAGTCCCTAGCCAAGTCCCTAGTACAGTATATAGCTTTGTCTATACAGTCTGAGATGTCATTAATTGGAAGTTAACTGAAGTCACATGTAAAAAAAAACATCCTGATTAATGTTTTGAATGACTGACAGCCCTAATATATATACATACTGTCTATACCATCATTACTGCCATATGTGAGGTGTAGGTAGACATGGCTTTTCACAGTTTTCATCAAGTTTGAAATGCGTTATAAATGTTGTGGTACTATTTGCTTTGTTTACAGAACTTCCATCTCCCCAAAGTAAAGAACAAATGCTCATTATATTGAGAATGATTGTCAGCTTCCCAAAATAATTACTTAAATTTCCTCATTTATTTACTTAGTTCAGATTTTTCTTTCTTTGTTGGTACTTACAGAACCTTAGGAGCATTACGTTTTTTTTTTGTTTGTTTGTTTGTTTAGATTTAAACTTGCCAGCTTTCTAGTGTCTAAAATGGATTTTGGACAATGTAGCTGCCATTCATTACCAACAAACAGATATTGAATTAAAATCAAGTTCTGCAGTTCACAATTCAGTAACTGCTCCTTCAAGGCTTTTAAAGTACTCTGTGCCGATTGCATGTTTGGTCTGAGGAGAAATACTCAGTAAGTAGCCTTAGACAGTATTTGATTTAATATTAAATAATCTGTTTTAAGAAAATTATTTTTTACAGAATTTTAATATTTTTTAAAACCTAACCTAAATGGATTAATCATCTGTTTAAAAAGCAACAAAAAAGCTAAATATGAAGAATATAATAAAAAAACAGGTTTTAAAGAAAGGTTACTGTTTAGTCAGCAAAAAAGTTTTTTATTGACATATGAACTGGTCAACTTTATCATGTTTTTATTCCAATTAAAGCCAGTAATCCTAAAGTATGGTTTGCCAGGCAGCATTAGATTTCAGCCAGTAGCAGGTTTGTGCTTCTGTTTCTAAGAAATTCTTTCACTGACCTCATTATACTTTTTAATTTTTCCCAGCAGTCATCAAGACGTTGACAAAGTGTATTTTGTTGCCCTTAAAATCAACAAGTCTGTAATGGTTTAAATTGCTGACCTTAATCACACGACATTGTGCAGGAAGAATTGTCAAGTGCCTCTTTTCATTTACAGAGCTCCTGTAAAAATTCCTGTGACCCATATCAGGGTGGAAATAATTTGAGGGAAAAAAAAGCAAGAGATGCTAAAAATGTGTGGATCCCTCAAATCCCAAAATAACCCCAGCTCTGTCTTAACATTTTTTTTTGTATTTTCCTTGTTGAGTTCTTTGTTGACCGTCAACATATTTGTTGACGCCAGCTGGACTCGCAAATAGTGAAAAGGCCAACTTGCCAGTTACATTGTATTTCCAGGCCCTTTCCATAAACAGCAATTTACCAGCTTTTAGGGCACATGGGGGCGATGGGGGGAAAAATCATAAAGTTGTCATTGGTGCAAACAAGTCTCTTGTCTCTCGTGTTTATGCTTTTGTTCATTTGAGCACCTTCAGCATTCAAATCAACATTGTAATTGCTTGTCATCTGAAATCGACACAGTCTCACTTTCCTGATGTGCCAACAAATTGCTAATCATCATAACTTTGGAGTTTTAAAACACAAAGTCGCACAAATTTGCCCAACTTCAAACATACTGCTTTGCATAGCAAAAGACATTGAAATGTTGTACTGAATGGGTTTAATACTTCTGACGACATTTAATATGAACAATAAATGTAAAAAATTTACAGGATTTTAAATGTTTAAAGTGATTCCCTAAAAGTATTCAAAGTATAACCTAAACAAGAGTGTTTTTTCCCTAATAAGTTGCTGAAAATCATTACTTTATTTTGCAATAATTTAGTGATGAGAAGCTTCAAAGTGTCTCCCACACACCAACCTTTCAATAGCATGTGAACATTGCTGATATGATGTAAAATAAAGACCCTGTGTAACAAAAACACATATTGCTCTATTAAATATTACTAAGAAGTTGTCAGTAATGATCTTCATGAATATTAAGTATATTGCACTAAAACTACTTCTTCTTTGTGCTGCGAGCTGTTTGCATGTGAAACAGCTCATCCCTCTATATAAATCTTGCAGCTGTTTCAGTCTTTTTAACGTCTTGTTTGACTTGATGCATGCACTTTGCTGTTGGTCAATAATTAATCTCTAGAGTTACACTCCTGCAGAAGAGTCTGGATAAAGCCAAGCTTGTTTTAGGCATTAGCTTGCGCTTGACGTATAATGCACTAACGAGATAGCGATCAGAGAGGGCCTAACTCCAAAGGCGGGCTGCTTGCCTGGCAGCACTTGATAATCTCTTCGTTCGTTTCACTCAGCTCCCTTTAATCTGACTTCACATAATCCTTTTTTTTATACCCTCCTGATCAAGTAAACGATTAATTATGGCTAATGAATTCCATCCAGAGCTTGGGTAAACATGTCTATCAAACAAGATCATGCTGATTTATAACTGAAAATAGAAGAGAGGAGGAGAATATAAAATATAGCAGAGCGAATCAGGAGCGCTGAATATTTTCCGTGCCAAAATGACGGTGTTCTCAGATACGACTTGGAAGAGAGGAAGCTTTTTATCTGTAATGATACCAAATTATTGCAATGAAAAAAAGGATAGTAATATAGTTATTTAGTTCAAATTGAATATGAAGTCACACATCTTGTGGTGTCCTATTCACACATAACATTAAAATCAATTGGATTCAGCTTAAAAAGTATAACTTCTAATTAAAAAAGGAAAATAAAAAGGAATTAGATTTTTTTTTGGCCCAACACTGATTCTAAACAAGCCAGAAGACATGTTGTAGAAGCTGGCAGGGAGTTACTAGCTGCACTCTCAGTCATTAAACCATTTGTATATAAATTTAAGGCTATAATGTATTATTTTGGGTTTTTTTGGATGCAGGCTTTCATTTTGTTTTTTGTTTTTTAAAGATCAGGGGCAATGAAAAATGTAAGCACAGCAACACTGCCAGAAGTATGAGCAGTTTGTTTTAACCTGGTAATTAAGCAACTACCTTCTAGCTGAATGCATGTTGGTGCACTGCAGTAAAACAGCAAGGTGGAGAAAATGGGGTATTCACACATGTGGCTTTCAAGAGAAATGATTGTATTTCTTTACTCATTGAGGTGTCTGTGTTTCCTGATTGGGATGTGTGTTATAGCTGGCTGAATTGCAGGTTTTGTAAGATTGCTCTCTACCACATGACAGAATAGATGCTTTTTTGCATTTAGTTTTTTTATGCTCAAGTATCAGTTTCATAAATTGTTTATGAGGAGGTCTGCAGATAGCAGGAAAGCCAAAAAAACTAAATAAAAAAAAAACTAAAGGATACAATGTTCATATAGGACTGCAGCATCTGCACACATGCCAAGGCTGACACATGAAGATGACTTGTTGCTTTTTGTTTCATTAGATGGAGGCACACTGTTAATATGTGTTCAAACACTGATTTTTCATTACTTTGGATGCTGATTTGTATGCTAATGAAAATACCAGTTTGAACCAAAAAACAAAAACAAGCAACATTTGCTTCATGTTGATAGATAATTAATGAAAAAATAAAAATGAAAGTTTTTCCGTGATTATTTCAGAGTAGCATGTTGATTGGCAGCTGAGCTGCCCGTTTATGTGTATTTACTCTGAGGAGGCAACCACACTGAAGCGATTTACCATAAGGGCTACACAGGTTATGATTATGACACACTCCATCAGCTTAAGAGGCTCATGGCTTATCTTGGCAATAAATGTTGTTTACTGGAGGATTTGAACAATCTAAGAGACACGGGTGTTTACTTTGGGTTGCCATTGTTGGGCTCTACCCATGCTTGACAGTTGGGCCTGGGCAATTTGTGCTTGGCATCCTTGAATAGGCTTCCCCTAATGAGGCTGATAGAATGACCATTCATCCACAGGGGGCTCTTGATGTGCCACAGTTCAAATGTTAATCACCCAAGCTACTTTGGCAAATTGACAAAGCTCCATTCACTGCTTGCTTTGTGAATGTGTTCTATCTAAAAGCTAGGCTTGTGTGTCTCCTCTCATTCCTTGATTTTGGGCTGGATGCAGAGTCCTTGCTGACCCTATTTTACAGTCCTTAGCTTACCCCTTGCTCATTTTTTTCTCTATTAACGGACACAACGGTGGCACCCTTATCCGCTGTGGCACTGTGCTGGGGGTGTGGCACTGTGGCCTGCTTACAAGGTCTCATCCGGACTCCCTCCATCATCATGTCAACGTTCACTAGGAGTTCAGTCTCATGAACAAAAGGGTCTTGTTTGCACTTACAACCCAGCTAACTGCGACTGGTTCCAGTATTTATGACTCCTTTACTGAAATTGAAGTCTCTGATAAGCGTATTTAGAGCAAATGTTAATTAAAATTTTGGGTAAAATGAGCAATAGTGGGAAATATTTGTAATTCATAAAAATAAAAAATAAATTTATAAAAAAAATAGTCCTGTTATGCACTATTATAAAGTAAAGTATATAAATACTGCTAAGATATGCTCTGTTGTGATAAAAAAAATTACTGTGCATCTTTAACACCAGAATCGCCAACATTCCAGTACCTCCTAGAACCACCAGAGAGGGTAAACTTTGCCACTTGCTACACATGAAATAGTGTAAAAAGTGGTGTTAACATTTTTTAAATCTTTTTGTCGTTCAGATATGGATAAAGCCTCAATAAAAATAATTGATCCTAATGTGGGATGTCTTCTGGTTCTGCTTAAAATAGATGTCAAAAAGTAAGTCAGGTTTTAGTCACCAATCAGTTAACATCAAACTAAAAAAATTTTTATATGTAATTAGAATAATTTTTATTAAATAAAAATAGTAATTAAGCAGAGTGCTGGATATCAACTTATAATAATTTATTCAGAAAAATATGAACCAACAACAAATGCGGTGAAACATTACAAATAGCTATGAATGATGAATGTATTAGATATTACTTAAAAAACTCATATTAGGAAGGGGACTTAGGAAAATAATTCAAATGAAAAGATAAAAACTGGTGGAGTGGCTGTCGTCTCGTTCAGAAACGCGCGTACCCACCCGCTGTTTGATGTTTAAAGATGATGTGCTGCCATTATACAAATATTCTTTTGGGTTTGCTTTTTAAATTAACGTTTTTATTTAATATCTCAAACACCTCAACTTTCACAGGATATAAAAATGGTCCTATTAGGAAAAGTCATTAAGTTTAAATCAGAAATTTATAAAAGTTACATGGGATTGAATATGCAAAGTGGTAACAATTAACCCCTCTGGCAATTCTAATGTTAAAATCCAATAGCTCCTGGGAAAGTAAGTAATAGTGAACGCAATTTAACTTCTGAATCAAATAAAACAGAAAACTAACAGTTTTCTTTTAAATAGATTTATCGGTTGGAAACAAACAAACAAAAGTGGCCTTGACCAAATGATGGTGCTAGATTAAAGCCTCTCAGGTCATGATTAGGGATTTTGCTCAAGCAAGAGTAGAACAATGTATATTTATATTCCACTTCAACAGCAAGATTGTAAGATGATCCAGTAATTCAGTAAAGTCTACATTTTTTATCACTAATTGTGTAACCTCTCTTTACAGAACTTTATGACTAAACTCCAGTAGTTCATGGCTACAACTCATTGCCTGGTTTTGGTTAAACCCTTAGTGGAACTAATTGCTAGCAGAGCTGTACCTCCCTTGAAACAGTTGATGTATTACAGCAAATGTTGCATTTCCAGCAGGGGATCTGGTGGTAAATGAGTCCCATTCTTGTCTGAGGCACTTCTGTGACACCAAATTAGCCATATATCAGGTGGAACCTTAAGGATGATTCATTATCTTCCACATAAGTACACACACACACACACACCTGTAGCTGGATTTATTTCCTTTACACAATAACGCACAGTGGTGAATAAGTTCTTCTCGTCACGTTAGTGAGTTATAAGGAAGATCCTGAGTAGAAGCTCAGTTTGGCAGGAGGGGGATCTCGGCATCTGTTGCTGACAGTGATGAAACAAGCATTTAACGCAAGCCGACAACCAACACATGTAGAATCATCACTTTCTCAAGGTGTGGAAGTGGCACTGTCATATTCTTAATCATAATATCCATCCAAGCTCTAAGGCCAGATTAAACAGCCCATTACCTCAACCGTCATTAAAGTATATGCAGACGTGATAGCCTACTCTGCAGTAGAGCGCTTTCCATATATTCTGATGGCAGAATTCTCTGTACAAAGACTTAATTCGTATATTATTCACCCGGTCTCAGGATAGCTAGTTGAATGCGTACAGTTAATTTCTATTAGGGGGTAAGATGGGTCTGGACTGGGGAAGACAGAGGAGTTTTGGGAGAGTGGGGCAGGTAGGAGGGGTTCAGGGGGTGCTGATAGGTTATGTAGTTGGCCAACAAACACTTTAGCTTTGGTTGACCTTCCTTCTTTAGCCAGTAAGTCATTAGATCTGTGTTAGCACAGTTAACTCTTCGCTACATGCAGCATGGAGTTTGATAGAAATAAATCATCACAGCCCCCTTTTCAAGTCTCTTTCTTTGCCCTTTGCCCTTTTTTGTATTTACAGAGAGCAACAACTTGCACAACACTTGCATGATCTACCAAGGCAACAATGTGGGAAGACTCTTCTTCGTTTTAGAAACCTATGGGTCGGTCACCAAGGCTCCGACTATCGTTTATGTACAAATTCGGTTTTAAATTAATTACTTCGGCTAAGAAGGTGGTGCCGGTGGTTGTTTTTCCATGATTTTCTTGTTTTGAGAATGTTTCTTAATCTAACTTAGATTACATAAAGTTTTAGCAGCCTAGATCCAGAAATATGTTGAAGAAAGGAACGGTATTCAACAATAAGTTAGATTTTATTTAAGAAAAAATAAGATTTAGTTCCATGAAAACTATACTAAATATTTCTCCAAAGCAGATGCAGCATTAAGTCTGAAGAAGGAATAAGGAAAACAAACAAAAGTAAAAATAAAGCCAAAAGTTTTTACCTTCCCCTTTAAGGTTTAAACTTTTAAGGTAAATCTGCTGGTGGGAGGAGAGGGAGACTTTGCTCTTCATGCTAGAGCTCACCTGGGAGACTGACAAGACCTTGCTTTATGGGTCTGCAATTCCCTTCATGTACAACATTTGAGTTAATAGAAGTCTTCATCCCTGACCAACCTCATCAGGAGCTTACTGCCAAGGAAATTATGGGGCTAAAAATGGCCGTCCAGCAGAAGGGTAACTGAAAAGAGAAGGCAGGGTGCAGAGGCAGTACAAGGGGATATCATTACAAGGTTTAGTCAAATCCAGATATTACTAAACAATTAGAGTTCACTTCACACATTGAGCAGGGGGATTGTTTGGTTTAGTACATTATACTGAAATCATTTCAAATCATTCTAATGTGCAATCAGATTAATTTCTTTAAAAAAAAGCTAAAAATAATAAAATGTATTTCTGTGCAGTCTCAAAATATGAAAGCTGTCCATAATTTGTACATTTTATAATCAACAATTTCCTTTCATCATTTTAATTCATACACTGTAAATTGAAAATGTTTTATGAAGATTGCTATGTTCCATACGTCCATGCATGACACACAATGGAAACCATCCCATATAATAATTTTTTCAGGTTTTTACGTATCTCATTGGTGCCAAATCAATTCTCTATGTTGCACTTAAAGATTAAATGGTTTAGGTTTAAACAAATACAGAGAGCCTGAGAAATATAACTAAGGGTTTATCCAAACTTACAGGTTGAAGGTTATGTAATATCACATGGTACTAATTGCCAAACATGATAAACAACATGGTAAAACAGAAACCACCATATTCAAGATTAAAATATTCCTCTTTCAACACCAGTATTAGAATTACATCATTCTTAAATTAATTGATTATATCAAAGACACAAAAGACTGTTAGAAATGAGCAATGTGCCATTTCTCTAACAGGCCTGAGTTTAAAGGCTCTCATAAGCACTCAAGCTGGTTTTATTGGACATTTTGCAGCGATATGATGATACAAAGGATGCCCCCTGAGCAGTGAATTATGCAAGATATACAAAGCAGATAGAGGTAATGTAAAAATAAAAACTAAAAGGAAAAATCTAAACAAAGCACATTCCCTTTGTGTGTGGTGTCTGGGAAGTAACTACTTAAATGAGCTTTTGGATTGATGCATTATGGGAAGGACAAGGGTACTTGCCAAAACCATGCCGTCAGTACCACTTAGGCAGGGAGAAGCTCCAGATAAACATATGGTGTATTCAATCTTGCAAAGCCTTTGGGGGACCCCTGCAATGACTGATACAGAGTGGAGCTCCATTAAGGAGTGGCTGCTTATATTTGCACTTTGTTATTGTGAAAATACGCCCTTCTCTTCTATATCATTCTTTAGGGAGTATTCAAACGCACTTGAATTGTCTTTATGATGAGGCACGGATGAGAAGTTCTGATTTTTGGTCATACTTACATGCAGTTTGTTTGTTGAGAAAGAAAAAGGGTGGCAGTTAGAAATATTTAAGGTAATGTGGTCAAGTGTGTAATAATTTTTTTAAGTGTTTAATATGATGCAAGACACAAGATATGGTTGAAATCAGTCATTCAGAAAGGAAAGCATTAATAAGAATAAAAAGGCGTCTGAGGGACACTTTTTTTTGTCATGAGTGCTGTAGTCCCTTGGAAGGCGTCTCACTCTTCGTATTGGATTTTCTAACAGCTTTGCACGCAGGAGGTTTGCCATGAGTTTTGATATATGACGCATACATTCATTCAGATTGCAGTTCACAGGCTTTGCCAACTTAATGTCTCAACCTTTGCTAAAGACTGGTTAAAAGAGAAAATAAACCTACCATTTACCCTGACCTCAGTGGAGAGACTTTCGTTATAAGCATTGGGAAAATTGGGGTCACATGTTATGTTATGGAATTTTATGTTCTTATGTCAACTTTATTTTTTTAAAGCACTATATAAATAATGTGGAGTTGGAGGTTACTTGTTTTTCCCCCTTGTGATAGATGGCCATAGAAATTATTTAATTCACCTCATGTTAAGGCAAGTTCTCCTCAGAGTCTGTTGCAATGTGCCAGAAGAATGTAAAAGACACCGGCCATGTTTTCTAGAAAACAAGAAGTGATAACCTTCAGCTATTTCAACAGCTGTTGCTCTCCAGCAGCTACATCAGCACTGTAATGTGTTAGGGCAAAGAGAGATGGTCTCTAGAAACATTGTTTGGCAATTGTTTTGAAGGGTAATAAAGACCCTAGCCGTGTGTGTTACTGATCTTCCTTGAAGAAAAAAAAAACTAAAGACAAAGAAAACCAAAATTTTGAGGAAGTGAAAATTCGGCTACATCGGGTTTGTAAAATATTCGTAGTGACATCCAAAATACAAAGACAGCACGTGTGGTGAGGACAATGCTGGCTGTAAGCTGTGTCATTTTTAGCTTCTCCTGAAATCAGCTCTGCAGCTCTGACACATTGCCATTCGTCAAGATGTATGACACACATTCAAGCCAAATGAAATGTCCGTCAAAAATGAGGTCATTTCTATTCAAATATTTGTTGTCCTGACAGTCTGACCGAAGAGAAAAAATATTACACAATTTACTGTGACAGTTAAAGTATCAGGCCTAATCATAACCTTACTACACAGAAATTAGTGGAAAAATCATTTTTTTGTCAATCTGTACTCCTGCTCATGACTGCAAAGAATAACTAAAAAAGTTTTAATAAATGTTCCTATTATTTTCATACATGGCATTCAGATTAGACTTGTTGCACATCAATGTAATTTTTTTCCCTCATCCGGCAGCTCCGAGAGTCTGTACAGAGTAATATCTTTGCACATGAATGGAAATCCGTGTGATTTGGGGGATTTGTAATACAACATAATTTGGCTCAGCAACAGCATTAATATTTTACTTGCTTAATCAAACTGCAAGAAAGGCTAATGCACACTGCTAATTGGATTGTGTCATTTAATTCAATAATGAACACAGGGAAAAAGAATAAACAAATGGGATATTCTACTCATTTATGCAATTAATTCCAAATCGTGTTGTAAGTGTCACTTCATGGAAGGATATTAAAATTAAAAGCTTACACTTAAAGGGCCCTTAGGTGCACAGTGCAGTAAAATGCATTAAAAGACCACTCTGTCGTTGATATTGCTCACAGATGTAATAAAGCTATTACAGGTTTTGTGTGTAACTGCAAACTTTTAATTTGCGTTTTCCACTGCACCCAGATCAGGCTGGAGTGAAACATGTTTTATCCCAAAATGAAAAGAAAAAAAAGTTGTTGTTGTTTTTGTGGCATTTTTGCATTGTTGTCCCAACCTGGACGGTAAGGTGATGACAACCAATACAGCAGTTTCAAGGACCATGTTATTTAGCTGCAAACAATCAAGTCTATAAATGAAATTGAATGGTTGAAAGAAAAACCAAGTCTGTGGTGCAGGGTGTGTACGGGAAAGAAGTTTTGGTGTGAGATTTGGATTTGTCTGTCTGTAAGAAGTAGCAGACGTGATTTTAATGACATGGAATAGATCAATTTCCAGAAAACCGAACACTCTCCAACTAAAGACTGAATGAAAGCAAACCCACAATATAAACGTTAAGTTAAAATAGCCTTAACATACTAAAACTCCCTAAAGTTAAATTAAACAATTTCTGCAACTTTAAGCATGAATCAAAAAAATATTGTAGTGCAATCTATATCATATAGGCTCCAGCCCCCCCGTGACCCTGTTAGGGACAAAGCGGAAGATAATGGATGGATGGATGGATGGATGGATGGATGGATGGATGGATGGATGGATGGATGGATGGATGGA
>JBAMIG010000006.1:7611232-7622144 GCA_037177335.1 Kiunga ballochi
TATATAAAAGTTCAAATGTACTAGACACATTTTGTGGTCCTGTGGCCACACATGAACAGAGAGCAGCTTGTATTTCACAAAATATGACATGATTTAATGCACTCTGAAGTACAAAGTAATCCTCCTATCTTTGCTTTAGAGAAGGGCAAATAAGTTGCAGTTTTACAAAACATTTGCCATTCCTCTATATTTCAAATATGCTAGAATAATTTAACCTATACCAGCAATGTAACTGGAGTGTAATCCAAGTTTAAATAGGTTTTCATTATTATTATGCAATATTGCAAAAACAGAAGATAGTTTCTGTCATGGATATTTGCTTCATGAAGAAACCGGTTAAGTATTCTTCTGTTGAGGTTATTAATGTATTGTTTGAATTTTTACTTCAAAAGCTGAAAAACAGACACATCTACAAACATAAAAAAATAAAATAAAATAAGACATAAAACTTGAACTGAGAAATGCCAAAGAGTTGAGGCTGGAACAGAAGGAAAAAGCATTTGAGAATACTGTTTGAGACATGACTGATCTATTTGCATGTGAAAAGAATGCATAGCTAATTCTTGCTGACGTGAAAGGAAGAAGCAAAAACAAATCACAAAAAAATCACCTGCTGATAGGAATTGCTCAAGACTTCCAAAAATGTCGGAAATTCTTTGAACAATTGGATGGAAACATGGCTGATGTTACAATAAATGGGAGATGTGGCGTATGAAAACACACAGCGTCAACAGCAAACTAGGATACACAGTTTGTGACTAGCTGTGGAACTACCAGCACCTTTTCTGAAAAAAAAATATATTGAAGCGGGGAAAAGACCTGTCACATACTGGAGGGATATAGATTTATTATAGAAAGGTATTTTGTTGGACTGGCATCCAATATATGAAAGCATGTCAGTAAAAAAAAAGGTGGAAATAAGCATCCGTATATAAACATTTGTAACTTGGATTACACTGCAGCAGTTTTGGTAATTGGTCAATAGTCAAGTAATTCACAACATTTTAGAACCAACAACAAATGTAAAACTCATTAAAAATGTTAAATTAGGCCCCAAGTTTTAAAATACTGTGTTTTCACTGAAGACTTCTATTTAATGAGGGATTGTCCCTTTTTTACCACTGGGCAGAAATGGCATCAATGATTAACACAAGCATATTTCTAGAATATACTTCTTTTATGACAAACGTCCAATTCCATGTATTCCTAATTTTAAATGCATTTTATCCCAAATGACTGTAAACAATGTATTGTACTGAACACAAATTTGAGTGTTTTAAAAGCTACCTCAACACAATGTTGAATTTCGGCCCACATTCTGAATATATTTCTACTGAAATTGTCAGATCTTTGGCAATTAATAGGTCAACTTATTTGAATTCAATTCAATTACATACAAAGTAAACTGACATAAAACATACTGCTCAACCAAATTCAGTTCCATAACACTGGGAAATATTTTATGGGTTTTAATACACAGAAGATGTCTCCTCTTTCCTCTGCATCTGTGATTATGGTTGCTTTTGTGTAACAATATATTTAAGTTCACATCACAACTACGACAAACTTAAATTTACTGTTCCACATCTTTCGGTTGTTTCTACCAATCCCAGTACTACAGATACTGAGTATTCCTAAAACATTTGACTCAGACGACCAGCTATGTTATTATAACATGTTTGAGGTAAACTTTTCTGTTGCCAAAGGCCATTTGGGAGTGTTAAAATTCAACAGACTAAAGGTTAAAACTTCATATAACTTTAGTTTATGGCAAAACTAAATTCTCCAAAGAAAACAGACTTGTCCTTTTTTTCACCATATCTCAGTCTTTTATTGCCATTGTCCAGAAAGCCTTTCTTCTAGTGTTTCCCCATAGGTTTTTAATGATTGAGAGTCCAGTAGATGTTTTTTGAGGAGGTTTATTTTATTTATTTATTTATTTTTTTTGGCGGGGTTGTATTGCGCACGTAAACATCAGACTTCAAACTGATTCATATTGGGTGTTCTGTATCCTTGATCAGTTATACTTTTTTTCCCTTTTCTCATCAGTACTCCCCAAATAATTCAATTAACCATTGTATTTTTGATATCGGTGGTGATTCTTGTCATACCTGTGTGGCTGATGCTGCCATTTTCAGTTGCCCGTGTTTTGTGAGTGTCCCCATGTCACTGTGGTTAATGGTGTATCTGGTGATCCCGTCTATGCCATTGTCTCTAGGCTCCGGCACCGCCCCTGACACATTGCTCAGGAGGTTCTTGACCTGTGGGGAACACATTGTCATGGGAACACAGGAGTCATCCCAGTGCTGCAGCTCATGTTGTCCTTTCCCGGGAGTCGTCGGTCGTTGTAGGCGTGCATGTTGATCACTGCATCCGTCTTCACCATGACTGGAGGCTGAGGCTTGTGTTTCACCCGTCTCTCGCAGGTGAACGACAGTCTGATCTCGTCCACCATGGCACTGCACAAAGACCTCTGGGCAAAAAGGGAGGATGACGGGAGGGGAGTGAGAAGGACGAGAGGGAAAGGAAAAGGGGTGGGGGGTAAATGCCTTAGCTTTAAATTGTTCTGACAGCAGAGTGTCGACAGTCTAAAGAGCACAAAATGGATTTAGAGCATTCATGTTGTGTCATTGCTGGAGTTTGCATATGCATGTAGATGTCAGCATTACAAAACTGCACAATCGTCACATGTAGAGTGCACGTTTCATAATTACTGCTGTGTCAGAAGGAGTGAATAAGTATAGCGCAAGTGCAAGCATGACTCAAACTTAGTGATTTACAACATTAAAGGATGATGCTGTTCTGCCATCTCCAATGACAAATAATGGATTCATTCGCTGTGCTCCAATTTGCAATTATGTCTGTTAAAATAAATACATTTTTTAGAGTTATGGCCAAGTACTCCTAAGGATTGGCCAAAAGAAGGCATGCAAATCCTTTTACAATATGTTTGAACCTAAATCCTCAAATGCAGCACAGATGAGAGGATGTGCAGCATGAGTATCAATACAAAGATTTAAAAAAAAAAAGAGCTGCATGGATACTTATTTGCTAAAATCATTGCAAGATAAAGTGAAATCCATGTGTAGTGGAATTCAATACCCTACAAATAATCTGTGGGGATAGATACCTGCTCACGTTCCGCAGTCTTTCGTAGCTTGTAGATAAATTCAGCAATTGCCACAAAAACCGATAGCACCAGGCCAGACGCCAGCACAATGAAAATGCCACCCAGGTTTTGGATTCCCATGGGGCCAGTTTCACGATGCTCTTCATCCAAGCAGCTGTTCCCACTCCACCACTTCTCCTTCAGCATGTGTAGCCGCCCATCCTCTAAGATACTAAGGATCGCTATGGTGATTTTGTCCCTGTATGGGGAGCCTGAAAGCAACATAAGGCCCATTTAACATTGGAAGAAACGCCAGCTGGACTCTGGTTCATAATAATAAATAATAAGGCTCATAAACACAATGTGGCATGCTGTCTTACTAGTAGCTACATGTTTTATACTGCTGCTGCATCTAAAAGCAATCCCTCTCCCTCATCTTTCAAAAACAACACATAACTTATGAAAAGGGCTTGAATTTTTCATCACTGCGTGCCCTAAGATGTATTCTGGAGTTATTCACAGGTCTTACCGAGGGGAGTGCCAATGCCATAGCCTTTGCTGTCGATATTCCCTCCCACCTGTGTTAGATTACAGTTTCTCCTCGTGATGTAATCGATAGTGGTGGACTCCATAATGAGGGCATAGTCTGACTTCAACACCCTCTGAATCCCATCCTCAATAGACTTCACCAGAGATGTTCTTGGCCTGCTGCTCATAAATGCCCACATCTTCTCAAATGTAGAAACTCGTGATTTCTGCAAGGGATGGAAAGAGTGAGATGCTATTTTATTTTTAAGATATATGTGTATTTGTACCTCTCTTGAGCAAAGAAACAAACAAAAAACAGTTAAAATATGCAGTGTTTTAACCACCATGGCTGGATTTGAACAAAGTAATGTTTAAATGTTTTGACAAAAAGGTGCTGGGGATGAAAATACTGCTAACCATGAAATCTTGCTCATTCATCTGTAGGCAACTTTGCAGCTATCGGGGTTTTCTGAATGCTAGAAAATGTCAAAGATTACATAGATGGTATCTGCTCGTTTACAGCCCATAAGTACATGGTTTATTTAGCTAGCGACCAAATAGATTAATATGATTACTTCTTTAGATGTCCATTGTCACAGGATTAAAGAATGGTAAATTGAAGCTTTGCACGTCTATTTTCTTAAGTGCTACTGAAGCAGGAATAATAGAATGCCATTCCATTAATCTTGCATCAGTCTATGTGGTATTTCACGCAATTTTCTGTGAGGTCACATTTATGCCATGACTAATTCAAGATAATTACTGTCTAAAGACTATGAGCCATTTCAAATTGTGAAAGATGCTATTATAAGAATTTCTCTGTTATTGTTAAATCCAGCATATACACAGCCCAAGCTGCTTAAACCCAATGTGTTATAGTTTGGTATTAATATTTATTAATATTGTTCGATTGTACACCACAAACTGTTGTGTTTTTAATACAGAATGCTTTGCTTTTTTGTGCCTTGTCAGCCATGACTCCTTCACATACCCAAGGTGAGGTTCTTGTACAGCATTGTACTGTAAAACATAAATATGCACATTTAAAAAAATTACAAAGAAGTCTTTTCTAATTATTATTATACATAATATTAAATCTAAAGAAATTTGGGAGAAAAATATGTTAGATTTGTCACTAGTGCATTTTGACACAATCTGCACAGTACTGGCTCATTTCCAAAAGATTAATTTGCTCAACACATCCAAGAAATACATTGTGGTCAAAAATACATTCCTTGGCTAATTATTTTACCTAAAGTGTAAGTTTTTAGTAGTGTTCATTGAATATAAATAATTTAGTAACTTAATTAAAGACCAAATGTATTCTTTTGCATACATCTGCAAAGCCTTTATCCATTCCTTCATCACGCCAGTATTTATCATGCTTCTCTGCCTCATTGGCTTAACGTCATTAAGTCTTTCTGCATGGACAAGAGTTGGCAGAGTGCACTTGTGCCTTGGGTAATTAGACACCTGCATCTCCTATTCATGATTCTGTGATCACGACAGATTCTTGAAGAGCAAAGAGCGTTAAATGTAACTCTTTTACATAGCTATTCAGTGAGACCAAGTTTTAGCTGTTAATACAAAAAGTTCCAGTAAAAGTATTCAAATTTGTAATGATCTCTGGTTAAAAAAAACTTTATTGTTCACCAAAAAAGGGTAATATTTTCTCAAAATAATAATAAAAAAAGAATACATTTACAAGTGTTTCTACTCTAGTAGTTACTTGCTGTAACACAACTGTAATAGTAAAATTATAAATATTCTGTTTTAACTGTATATATTTATGGAGGTTAACATGGACTCTATTGCAGATTTTTCAGATTTAAAGAAACAAAGCACAAACAAGTTAAGTTTGTCGCACAGTTTTTTTTTTTAACTCTGTTGCTCAATGCAGTTATGATTACAAAACATGGTTAGAAATCCTGAACGGTTTTCTTTTCTCTTTCCTTGAGTCCATCTTAAATAGATGAAGAATTTTAAAACGGCAACAGAGTTTCAGAATAGTTTACTTGACCCGAGGACCCAAAGAGCAAGCATACTGAAATAGTTTGTTGGCCTTTTTTAATGTCTGCATATTTTTTTTTACTTGCTTTCTTCTTAAACCTGGAAAACAAATGGTATCTTTCTTTGCAGCTACGTTAAAACAGTTTTATTGTTCTTTCCATAAACACTTAAATCAGCTTGAGCTTGCAAACCTTAATGCATAATTAATCATCAAGTGTGTCTTTAACAGCTTTTGTTTTTATAATTACAAGAATAATGAAGATTAATATTCTGATTCCGTATTTGGCCAATCAATGTGATATCCTCTACTCAATTAACATAATTATCACAAAACATCACCCTAAAGGCAGTTAAAGGCTTGTGAAATACTACAGAAAAACTGCAGTCCAAAGGCCAGAATCATTTGATAAATAATATGAGTATAACAACACCTAATTCTTCCTCAAAGAGCTAGAAGGACTTTTTGATTAAGGATCCTGCTTTGTCTTGTTAGTGTAATTGAGAGTAAATGTGCTTGCTGTTTCTATAATGCATTGGTCAACATGTCCCATAGTTTGGTGTAGAGACGATTGAGATGATACCATGTTATTTGTTTTTATTTCATAACAATGCACAAGAACTCTTTGACACAACACACACATTTTACAGTGGTGTATTCATTCTCATTCCAACTTAAAAGTCTGTAACATGATTTTAAGGCCTCTGTGGAGAAAAGATCTTGCACAGCCCTGATGAGATTTGGAACCACTGTTTTAATTTTTTTTTTTAATTATATGAAGCAAGTAATAACATTTTTATATTGTTAATACTTTTATCTGCAATGTTTTGATTGCCACATTTATTTATAATTGTAAAGACTTAACATCAAGGAAAGTTTTTACCACCAATTACATGTCCATGACTAATAACTTAATGGCAGTTAAGTTTGTTTTTAGAATTATGCAACATATTCATAGCTTTAGTAATAAAGCTTACTCTGTAAAACTGTAAGGGTGTAGTTTAGTGCACAGTGGCAACAGATGCTGTAATACATTTAAACTCAAAATAAATAGAAGTCTATGCAGATTGTCATTTTGGAAAAAATGTGCATCAAGAACAAATACAAGAATATTCACTAGAACTTTTAGTATCAAATCCATATTTGAATTATTCCCTTTCCCTTTTATTTTATTTACCTCCAACTATCCTTGAATGTTTCTACTTACCCTAAAGAAACTCATGGTTGCTCCATCTTTGACCACACCATATTCAATTTTGGTCTGCTTAGCAATGTCGTCAGCTGAGTCCACTGGCGAGTCCATTCTCTCCACAGTAAGAAAAGCTGCTAAATTAGCTGTGTAGGATGATATGATGATGAGTGTGAAGAACCACCAGATCCCACCAATTATCCTAGTCGACAGGGCTTTGGGCATCAACTCTGAGCCTGTATGTAACATAGAAAAAGTATTGAGCAATTAACGAACCAATACAGCAGCTGAATTAAGCTAATGTAGTAACATGATCATTTTGGTTTCTGGTAATTTGACTCCCCGTGTTTTTGGCAGAGCTGCTGGTGTTGATCAAAGTACTTTCAGTGAGGAAAAAAGAACTAAAGCCTTTGTGGTAAGAAAGCCAAACAATCAACTAAAATGCATTAATGGTAAATCAGACAACAAACTTCACTTTACTTCTGTAAAAATGCATTTATTTTTTGTCTTTGTTTTCTTTTCAGTTCATTTAGGCTTTTAAACAGTAACCCATAAAAACTTGATATTTCGGTGAATTCTAATGTGATGCATTTCTTTCACATCAGCTGCAACCCTTGAGTGGTTTTACTTTTCAATTCTGATGCCACATAAATCTAATCATTTACACCATTGCTCTTCTTTTAGATAATAAACTAAAGAGCAAGCCCAACTATTTATAATTAAACCTCTCAAATAGATTTTCCTTCACAGTACCATTCTTTCAGCGGCTAATTTAAAATAAATGCAGGTAGTTTTTTTTCAGAAAACCAGCAGGCATCACAAAGTTGTTAGTTATTTGGTATGACAGGGTTGAATGTTCATTTTAACAGCACACCTTCTTGGTTTTATTAATATAAATGGAAAAAAAATATCTTATATAAACAGAACATTAACCAAAGCCTGTAATGAATATACAGTAAAAATGATTTTCAAAAAATAGTTGAAAGTTCAGTGCTGCAGCAATGCCATGACAACAAGAATAATTTTACTGTACACCAACACAACCATACAACTTTTAATTTCTAATGCATTACTCGAACAATATTGACTATTCTGATAATAATAACTGTCTTTTTGTTGTTATTTAAGTTGATCCAACAGAAAAATAAGGTCTTTGAAATGCAATTTACACTGTTTGAGATAGTAAATCAAGTCACCACACAGTGTATAACGAAGTGGAAAAAGATCAAGATACACCTCAATAGACTGACAGAACACCTCTGCATAAGCCTTGACTTTGAGTGGTCCTCTGCTGAGTACTATGTTTACAATAGCTCACTGACTGGTGTTAGAGTTACTTTATATCTCATCTCTGACAACCTTTAAAATACCCTTGTGCTTTGTGCACTTTGTTACTTTACTGGGAAGATTTATGAGGGCAATTCGGAAGAGTAACAAGCCCACAGAAGGGGGGCAAAATGGTCAGCTGTTTAACCTCTTCCACCAAATTTGATTGGATTTGTCCTTTGTGGTTTGACAAAGACTCTACATGGGTTACAAACGGGGAAGACAGTAGCATCCTTTAATCCACAATGACTTCAGAAAGGCAAGATCCAGATGCATTTCCCGGTCACACAAAAAATGAATTACAGCAACGGGTAACTCAATTGAATTCCACACAATAAAGCATTGATGTCAGCAGGAAGCCGTGCATGATGTTGAATCCCAGCACACAATAAACACAAACAGCAGATCAGTCATATGGTGCAAGGAAAATAAAACGATGGGAATATGCTCATGACACAAACCCATTCTGCATGCACTTTACCATGACACTGTCACCAGTCTAGGAGCCTCCTGAGCTTTGGAGGCTTCATATAAGAAAACTTAGGCCGTCAACTGCATTTAGTGGGAAGGGCCAGCCAGTGGTCTCCCAGCCTCTTGCACTGTGGCTTCATTTATCCGATTGTCATCCCTGAAACTATGGATCGTTCCAACCAGATCTACAACTGCAAAGGCCTGCTTTTACAATGTCTTGGTTCCAAAATCACTTAATTTATTGACATTGAGTCCTTCCTGCACTTGGCTTTTCACCACTTACCACCAGTTCTCACCCCAAGTCACACCAGGCTGGCATTTATTATCTTGATTGGCCCTAACCCTACCAGCCACCCAACCAACCCATGTATGATGGTGCCAGTGGTGTTTCTTCATAAGGATTACTCCTCTTCTTGTTCTGTACGCTCAAGTATTCCATTCACACATGTATTGTCTGCAAATATGTCATGGTCACGAGAACTTTATTGACACATCATTTAGCTTTACAAACAATACAGTCTATCTGGACTAATTTGATGGTGCAGTGACATTCATCACGCACATTTTTGGAGCTCAACATTGTCCTCAGGTTGAGAAAATAAAACACTAAACAGCTCTTTCACATATACAATAAATCAGAATGACTCCTCAAAACAATAGAAACAATAATAAAATACAGAATAGGTGGTGTGGCAGCAGGGTGCAGTGACAGAGTTGGTTGTGTCCACTTTTATAGAAATGTAAACACAGATAGTGATCACATGACTGAACTTCCTCGGCAGATAGTATGGATGCATGCGAACAGCTAGCAGTTGGAGATCACGACAACACAAGACGGTTTTTATGGAGGTATGTCCTGGGTTACGCCAGCGGTTGTTGATATACAGGATGAGTCCCAGCCTTTACTTTTTCCACTGGCTTTAGTGTCTCTGTTGGATCGCACAGCAGGTCCACACTAGCATCCAGTGCTAGGTGGTTTAGCCATGTCCCCGTAAAGATGATCAACCTGCTCTCAGAGTTGATCAGCTGATTATTTAGTGCAAATAGCTCATCAATCTTGTTTGGCAGCAGGTTCACATTTCCATCATATTAGAGGGAATTGATGGTTCGTGGCACCACCAATTCTCAACTAGCTGAGTCTTTTGCTTTGCCCTGGTTTTGCAGCCCCTGATGTTCCGCCTCAGCTCTGTTGGGATGGCATGTCGTATCCCTTTTGTGCAAAAAGCTATCAAAGCTAGCAGCTAGCAGTTCCTCTTGTGGGCAGTGAGGATCTGGCTCTTCATTGCATTTCAAAATAAAAAACGACCTTATAATCATAATATGGTTACAGATTACAGTTAGTAACTAGAAATCAGTAGTGATTGAATAAAAGTTTGACTTCATAATGCTACGGTGCCTTCAAAGGGGCTATGTATAAAAGCTATCTATACTATGTCTAAAGCATTATTATTATTATCATTATTAGTATTATTATTTTCCCTTTTGGAGATAGGCACAACTGCTCATTTTAGATGGGTCATAGAACATCTGAGAAGGATTCATTTCATATATTGATATAATCTTAACCACATTTAATAAGAATTACGGAAACTTGTAAAAATAAAAATCCTCTTTTAGTCATGGATGAAGTCACGTTAAAGAAAAAAAAAACTAACAACACTGTAGAATTTGATTTAATTTTAGAGTTTGTTGCTTTGAGTGCATAACTCAAACATTATTTCAAATATTCTACATGGGGAAACCAGTTTGTGGGAAATGATCAGACAAGTGAGCAAAAGCCTACTGAGACCCCAGGAACGGAGTACAAAAACTGTTTGCTTTTGCACCTCCTCATATTTTATGTTCTTTTTTGTTGTCTCTGACACCTCCCTCCCACAGACAAGCTGGTAGATTTTTTATTTATATATTTATTTTATATTCTCAAACACGTCCATTTACATTTAAAACATGTCAAAGAAATGGCTTCCGCCTCAGCTGCTGTCACTAAGCTTGGCAGACAAGCAAAGGATGTCTGTTCATGTGACACCAAAAAATACACACCTCTCTGCAGATACCGCTGTGCAGCATGTGTTACAAGGCTGTGTAGCAGAAATGGGTGTCACCAAAAAACAGATTCAGTGTCAGTAAAAAAAAAAACTTGGATACATGCAAGTTTCATATTTTGTATATATACATATATATATATATATACACACACACACACACACACACACATTATATATATATATATATATATATATATATATATATATATATATATCGTATATATACATACACAAAA
>JBAMIG010000006.1:7650099-7661842 GCA_037177335.1 Kiunga ballochi
GACCCGACCTCGGATAAGCGGCAGAAGATGGATGGATGGCTCTCTTTTAAATCCTCCAGGAATACATTGTTTCCTTAGACACACGCAACCCGGTCAAAGGTAAATATACATTACCTTAAATCTTGGTAACTTGACAGGACTGACTGATATGAATAACTTTTGTGGCAATGGAGTGTTGGAAAAACATGTTTAAAGAAGCTGACAGCAAACTGAATGGAGGAAGATCCACCAGCTTCTTCTTGACATTTCTACTACACCAGGCCACCTACACATTCTCCATTTAGTACATCATGTTGACAGCTCTCAGTTGACTGACAATCATTCATAATAAACCACGTTTTTATTCAGTACAATAGTAAAACATGTTGTGTCTTGGTGGTTCACATGGACAACAAATTTAATGTTTGAATTCATAATAATTTCCTGTTAAAATCTCTATCTCTGTAATTTGTTTGCAAAAAGTAAATTGGCTGAACTGAAATGCAGCAAAGTCTGTTCATGGTTTTAAGTGAAGAAAAATCTAAAACTATTCAAAAAAGTGTAAGAACATCAACTTGCCAAGTTTAAATTAAATACAAATGCATGGTGTACCAACTTGCAGGTTAAATTAGTTTTTCTGCCTGAAATCTATGCATTTTTTATGGTACTTTAGATTTTTTTTCCATCAAGCAAAAATGTGTTATTCTGGTCATTTCAAATAGGACGTGTGTGTGCATGAGTTTTATGGCCATCTTTCTGTGTATCTGAGCTTTGTGTAAGATTGATAACCTGTCCAATGTGTACCTTGTCTCCTTCCCATCAGGGACAGGCTCCTGTCCCCTGTGGCCCTCGGTAGGATGTAGCAGGATATAGACTGATGCAAATCTAAAGTTAAACATTATCATGCGGCTCCAAAAGATCACGATTTCACCGCTGTTTCCCACCTGGCCAGTTAAAAGTTGTTTTAATTATACTTATAAATGTTTCTGTACATAATCTGCAGTGTTGAGTACACTTTCCTTTGAATTCTTATTTTATTCTGGGATCTGACATGAGGTGCATAAATAAAAAAAATGTCTCACTTGTTTTAGAATCTGTGCAGCCATGTGGTGACTGCAGTCAAAAATGATGCGGAACTCCCGACTTCTCTTCATTTCTTTTAGAAGGGGCCTCGTATCCTGTGTATCAAGAGGAAGCTGGCGGATCTTTAGACGAATATTGTATCTGGATGGCGCCATTATCAGCTCCTGTAGTCTTATAAGACCTTCAAAGAAACAACAAAAATAAGGGTTTTATCAGTTAAGGGCTTTTTTTTACAGAAGAACGAATATTTACATGTATTTGTGGGATTACAATAGAAAAATATAGTAGCCATCTATTCACCTGTGCTATCATCATAGACAACAGTGGCTGTTTTCCATTTAAGAAACTGCACCAGGTCCAGTATAGCATAGCTTAATGATGAGTAATCCGGGTACAAATTGGCATAAAAGGTGTCCCTGTTGTCCATAGGGTGATGTTTCCACCGCACCTGAATGTGCGGCACTTCCAGAGCATTACAGATGGACTGCACGGCATTTGATGATGAGCTGTGAGAGGGCCCAAATATTGCAACCACACCTAAAGACAACTGGTCACAAGCTACAGGAAAGAGAAAAAAAAACAAAACAAAACAAAGAAACAAGAACTTGAAGAGAACATGAAGTGAATGCTCTGTTACAAAGAGGAAAAATAAAGCTCTCTATTATCTGGAAGACTGATCTGAAGGCCAAAATTTAACTTCCTGATTTAATACAGATGGATCAAAATCCCGCACAATTCACCAATATTTTTTTTTTAAATTTTTTTATTTATTTATTTATTTACTTATTTATTTTTTTTATTCAATTCATCAATATTTGACTAAAACAGAACAAGTTACTTACCTTTTCTTGACGCTTCAAAGCTGTCATAGATATTAATCCTCTGTATGTCATAAGTTAACGTTGTGTTTGGTAACAAAGTCCTGTTTCTGTTAATGTTATTCACAGCAAATTTAAAAGCAAGCTCCTCCGCACTAACGAGAGAAACAGGTCCATCCGTTTGCTCGAAAATCCCACCTGAAAAACATAAGACAAAGACATATGAGGGGCCATGAAAACTCTCAAATTTAATAATAAGCAAAGAGAAACACTGGCCCATATTTGGATAGGACTAAATGAAGAAAAGTATTGATAGGTACTGCTGCCTTTACTGCTGGTTGCATTACAAGAAGTATTCAATTTGCTCAGCAAACATGCAGCAACTCTTTCCATTTTCAGGCAATGCTCAACAAAACTGATATCATCTTTGAAGTCTGAAGCCATAATGGATTTTAGGAGTGTATGTGCATGTGTCTGTGATTTTGTGTGTTTATGCTTGCCTGTCTGCTCCATCAGGGCAGTAAAATATCTTAGGCTCTTGTCTCTCCATTAAGATATCCTTTTATTTCACCTGAATATCATTTTTGTGGAGTAAAAAAACTGGACCTGGATGCTCTTCTTTGACAGAAAATTCAAAGGAAAGTATTCTTTCATTTTTCAGATGGCAAGGACTGCTGCTCAAACTTACAAAACATGCCTATATGAACATCAAAGTAAAGTATTTCTTCAGATGATATGAGATGATAGTGTGTGTAACAGCATCAGTCCAGGACTGTGTCCTGAAGTGCAAAAGCAAGTCTTTGATTAGCTAAATTCATTTAAAAATGCAAAATGAGGTAAAACAAAATAAAAAGAAAACAACTAATTAAAAACATAAATGCAACACTAACAATAATGAAATACTGTTTAGACAAATATTTTTTTGTACCAATTGGTGTTGAATTATACAATATTAGTTACCTTTTACAACAAGGTACCATTACTAAAGATGATTTCAGTCACAGATAAAAGGATAGCACCTAATTGATAAGATGTATCAGAGTAACATGCCCATGGTTATCCCATATCTTTAAAATCTAGGTCCCGACTCCATCATCTGCTCACATGGCACATGACAATGCTCTTCTCACAAAGCTAACATAGAACCTCTAAAATATGGGAGAGGATGCTTGAGTCCAGCTCTTAACTAAACATTTATTAGTTCATATGTCCTGTAGTGACTAAAACAACCACAGGGGTTGATTTAGTCACTACATCTAGTTGAAGAATGGGATACCATAACACAGAAAACCAGGGTGACAGCATGAGGTGCCTCACTGGTGTGGCTGAGTATGGAGGATGTGCAGTCACGCGTTTCCAGTTGTTGACTATGCCAGTTAGGTGGGCATGCGACCAGTGATAACCATAGAGTGCCTAGCATATACACACAGGATAAAGCATGGATTAAGCCTAAACACACTCACACAGCACGTATCTGTGGATGGTACCAACAGAAAGCTCTATCTCATTATGTCTCGGGTAAGTTTACGTCAATCTATCACTAAGCGCTCCATATCCGTCACTAGTATCAGCCAGAATGTGCCGTATTTATGTGAAATCTATGAGCAGAAATAAACCCACAGTGCCCAGTTACATTATATTTTATTTCATAGTATCTGTGAAACCACAACACAAAGAAACAGAAACTCAGAACATATGGTACCAACTGCTGCAGACCCAGCTGCAGGTTACCATAGCAACGCATCACTATGACAGTAAATAATCCACTCAGCTGCTTCCTGTGAGAAAACTAACAATTTTAACAGTTTAAAAACGTTAACGTATTAATATATATTTAATATTTATTTATTGTGTAAGTGATCATAGTAGAAGCAGCATTATGCCCCTATACCTATACCCCTAAATAGCAGAAAAACAAAGTCAGGTGACTCAGTGACATCAGCTGCATGTCCTCCATAGACCTACCACCCTGCAACATTTTGATGCAATCCTTGTGCCACACAGCTGAATCAAATGAATGGCTCATTACCAGGCCTCTGCAGAGCTGGATGACATGCAAAAGAGGGAATTCAGGTGTGTTGAAAAAGGGATGCATCTAAAAGCAGCGGGATGGTCAATCTCGAGGACAAGACTTGAACAAGACTCGAGGACACCTTTGTTCTACATGTAAATTAGGTCCCTCACAGTGTAAAATGAATGGTATTAAATAGCCAATAAGGAGTGTTTTCTCCTTATTTTTGTGGGGGGGTAGAATTATCTAATCCACCAAGCAATGCAAAAACAAACCTCAGAAGAATAATGCAGGGTATTTTGCATGTGTCCTAGGGGAATCATGCACATGTTCAGCTGTGTTAGTTATTCCACAAACACACAACCCTTCAAAGCTATATGTTGCTATAGAGGTGATGTTTTAGGTTTATATATTGGTCATTCAAACTGAAAGACCACCAACAGCATCCAATATTAGAAAAAAATTATAAGATGGCCCTTTTTTTTTCCAAATGTTTCTAATAACTTTTTTCAATATACTAGTTTCTGTTAATAGGTGCACATCAGAGAGGATCACCTTGATCAAGGTATCTGGGTCATCTTGGCTTAGTCCAGGAATCACTGCCTCATTTAGTTATTCTCAACTCAGTGAAAAAAAAGAAAAAGAGCTTCTAAAGTGTCACAATAAAACTAATTTTAAGCTATAAACTGTTTTGACTGAAACACAACAGCAGAAGTCGCCTCATATTCATTGACATTTTTTAATAAAACTCCATTTACAAACCCCTTGAACTCATCACCAGCACTATCTCACACAGAAAAAAGTTTTAGCATCACCATTTATGTGTAATTGGCAAAGTAACAAACAGAATATGTACTGTCAGACATGTGACAGCAAAGTCCTCCTGTGGCTTGGCAACAGCCTCCAAGAAGACAGTTTAGACAGCTTCTTAAAAGATGCCTGCAGGAACATCAGTTTATGAAGAGCGGCTCTTCAACCTCCACTCTCATCATATTATTACTTCCTGAAACAAAGCAAAATGTCTGTGCCATCTTCTGTTAATTCTGGAGAAAAATCATTTCCCTGTCATAATAAGTTACAAATGTCTGCACTTTAGTTTAACTTTAATTTCATCTCCAGAGAAAACTCAACACTGAAATCACACACTATTAAACACAATAGAAATTTTATTTAATGCATTTTAAGGCTTTTTAAACCAAAAAAAATTATTAGCGAGTCTCTGTTTCAATTCTTCTTTCACTGGAAGACTAATGGTTTAAAGGGGGCATTTGACCTTGTGGTGTGGAATTGCTTAGTCTTTGGGAAAATAAGCAGCAGTATGATTATGAAGATCCCAAAAGTTTGTTTTGTGAAAAGTTTGAAGTGCTTGGTCAATTGGTCAATCAAGCAGTTAATTGTTTTAATACAA
The DNA here is from genome assembly GCA_037177335.1 of Kiunga ballochi. Taxonomy (NCBI): domain Eukaryota; kingdom Metazoa; phylum Chordata; class Actinopteri; order Atheriniformes; family Pseudomugilidae; genus Kiunga; species Kiunga ballochi. The sequence continues at coordinate 7,655,399 of JBAMIG010000006.1, forward strand.
CAGTTTTTTGCCTTATGTATGGGAATCGTTATGATGTCTATGATACATTCATTTAACACAAAAATAGCAGCTCAGAAGACAAAGCTATCTGTCACTAAAATAGATAAGAAAATATGAATACATAAAAAAATCATCAAACTGATCTTTGCTCTTGCTAAGTCACTAGTGTGCTGCATATTCCATGTGATACACATGTATTTTTTAATCCAATATTACAAAAACTATTAAAAAGGCAGGTGTGTTGAACACAGTGACATCTTGCAATTGACCAACCAAATATTTCTTGCATCATCTTCAACTGAAAAAGACTTTATTGTGTTTCTTTGTTGTTTTTAAACATATATAAAGTCATTTTCATGAAGCCAGTGTTTTATCTATTTGCTTCAGGCAACGTTAAAATCATGGCAGTGCTACATAGACTTGGCAGTCAGTAGCTGACGTAGAAAAAAACATATTTATTATTATATTACATTATATTATATTATTATTATTTAATATTATATATATATATATATATTATAATATTATTATTATTATATTATATTATATTATAAAAACAGCTGTTTTTATGAATGTTTCTGAAAGAAATGGGAATTGATTAGGACAGAAATGATTACAATAAAATACAATCCTAATGGAAGATAGATGAATCAGAAAATCATCTGTTTTCTTCTGTGTATGTTTTATTTATTATTAACTCAATGATTCAGAGTTTTACATAAACCATAAAACACAATTTAACATTAGATCCCACAGGGCACAGTTGGTTAGCACTGTGTCCTCACAGCAAGTAGATGGCTGGTTTGAGCCTTGGCTAGGGGGGAGGTCCAACTGTGACCTTTCTCTGTGGAATTTGCATGTTCTCCCTGTGTTAATGTGGTTTTCTTCCACTACCGAAAGACATGCATGTTAGGTTCATTGGTTATCCTATATTCTCCATAAGAATGAGTGTGTGTGGTTTTCTGTCTCTCTGTGTTGGTCCCGTGATGGACTGGTGACCTGTCCAGGGTGTACCCCACTTCTTGCCTGAATGGCTGCTTGGGATAGACTCCAGTTACCCATTACAAGCGGTTAAGAAAATGGATGGATCTCACAGGGTGGTAAAAGCCTCTCAACATCTATATAATTTGACTTTGTGCATCAATAACTGTAGTAAAATGTCCCTTCTTACTGTTGAGCAATCTTTTTCCTACTAACTTCTGGTTCAGTGGGTAGTTGGTGGATTTTGCATATGAACTTCTTGTTGCATGTCTTTCAGAAACATTTTTATGAATGCCTAACTTGGACATGGTAATTTCAAAATCACTTTTGCTCAACATCTTGAGCAGAGATCCCTAGACTCTGTCATCTCCTCCTGCTCCTCCACTGGGATGTCAAGACATCTCTATGTCTGCCAATATAAAACTCAAGCAAGTCATGAGTGAACTTCCAGACCTATTCCTTGTGGAACACTTCTGAGACACCTCCCAGGCGACGTAGCATATCCCTATGTGCAGAGACACTTAGGAGGAAGCTCATTTTAGCTCCTTGATTTTATTCCTTTTCAACTATTCCATCATAGAAACCTGTGTTTTTTGTGTTGTATAATGTGTTTTTATATTTGGATGGTGGTTTTATGTTCCTACATCATGCTTGCGACTTTTATTTGACTCATAATTCTTCTGTATTTAACTCTTGCAAAGCCATCCTTCCCCACATGCACCACTGCTGCAGATAGGATATAATTCACACCAAAAAATTTTATTTTGATCTCATCTCCTAACGTTTTTTCAAACAGTCTCCTGGGTTGTCTAGATGGTCGTTACCAAACTGCAGATGGGAAGTCATTTTATTTATGAAGTGTAGTAGTTTTTCCTTTAATTTTTTTTTTGCACAAATCTGTGTGCTCCTGATGGCAAACCCAAGAACATCAGGATAGTGTTGCTGTGTTTAGCCTTGCCAAAGATGGGTAACAATTTATTTCCTCTGCTTAAAGGTAAGTAGTTAGGAGATGTTTTCCAGGAGTATTAAATGCTCTAACAATAAAATAATATTGATAAATTAATTTCACCTGTGAACGAACAGAACTGAATAAATCCACCATCCAATAATTTTAACGCACTCGTTCTAAAACATTGTATAGTGATATGTCTGTCAAACTCAACTGCCATTTGTCCCTGCCCCCTCAACCTCTCTGTGCGTGTCCCTCTTCGTCTCAAAGGCTCGGATCATTTGTAAAGGCAATGAAGTGAGAGCCAGAGCTTGACGAGCTACATTAGCTAGTACACTACATCAAAATACGGTGGACTCTTGGGAACACCATTGCATGTTTCTGTGCTCTGGAAGCGCGACATCATCGTTCTTGAATAGGATCAGACTATGATTGATTCCTGTTTATTTTTTTTTTATTGCAACAGGGCTATCTTTTATAAAAACTCTTTTAAAAGTAAGAATTTGTGACTCACATACTCTTTACACTCACATATTAATGGGTATGAATGAGTGCAATCATTGGTATAATTTGGTTAAAGGAGTTTTCTTAGGCTACTTTAATGACTGATTTATAAATTAGATATAGTTTTAAATGCTATCTAGAAATGTAAAATATCTGTGCGAGTAAAAAAAAATGTAATTTAGAAAAAAAAAAGGTTCCCATTACAATACAACATTAACATTGTATGTGCATAATAATAATAATAATAATAATAATAATAATAATAATAATAATATTAAGAAGCCTTCAACTCATTCAACAAATTGCTAGTTTATAGTGTGTACTCCATAATTAGGATAAGAAAAGCATATGTTGAACTATTAGATTTGTTGTCATTGGTTTATTTCACTGTGTTCTAATAGCAAAAAAAAATGCATTCAGAAATTCTAGTGAGATTGGGCTCTAAATACACTATTTTAGGGTTTTAGTTATGTTTTGGATTTTACACTGTCATGGCCTATCACACAAACACCTTGCTGTCAGACCGGTATTATTCCACTAATCCCAGAGAATACCTGGTTGCAGAGAGCTAAGCTTGGAAATAGCAGCTGTGACCTGCTGATGCCCCTGAACAGATCCCTAGTGCCTGGATCACAGAATCATATACCTCTGTTGCTGTGGGCAAAGTGGCAATTCTGAAAGCCAAGCTCATCTTACTATTTATGACTCAAAGCCTTCCTGGATTGCGAGGGGACGTGATGCATAAACCTGCCCGATGGAATGCATCACATTAAAATAAATGAATCCTTCCATTTCATGGGGAAATCTCATTAGAGTACATTAAGTAATTGCTGGAGTATATAGTAATTTGACTGTTAAGAGGATAAAATGTGCATTGCTCAGAAGCACTCTAACAAATTTAATAAACACAGGGAAACCTGCTCCTTGGGAGGAAAATCCTGCAGATAATTCACTTTGCCTTTTTGAGAAATCTGCCATAAGCACAATGGCAAGGCTTAATATGCAAGACCCCCCTTCAACTGCATCAAATAAGGGACAAGCTGTTCCTTTTAACATGGAAGAGAATTTGCCTTAATGATGCAGAGATTGGATGTTTACAAGTTTCCATTTAAACAACTACACTGAGTATTCATTTCTGCAGTGGGCGTTTGCAAATTGAGACGCATAAATTTCAGATTTGTTCTTGTGAATCACAGTCAAAAGGCTTCAAATTAGCATGTCTTGAATAGACAAGAACACAAAGGCCTTTAATTAGTCTCTAAGGTCCTTCCACAATATATAAATCAGGCTCTAATTGCAGCTGTTTCCATAATTTGTCCTTTGAGAACTTTGTGGATCAGCTGCATTCAAAAGGCAAAGCCTGACATGATGAGTGGATAATTCAGATTTTAGCTGCAAAATGTAGATAAAAGTATATCACCCAAAGTTAGTGACACTGAGACTGATACCATAAAAGGAAGTGACACACTGTTCTAAACTAGAATGCACCAGAAAATGAAAGTAAAAAAAGGAAAGCAGACCAATTTTGTTCACTTTTGTAAACACCTAACTTTATTTATCGTCATTTCTTGATGTCAAACTGTCAGTGCAATACTTTGATGATCAAAAGTTTATAGCTTTTTTTGAGTTTGAGGGAACTACGGATGCACTAATACCATTTTTTTTTCAATTTGATTACATAAACTTTTGATGGTGCTGAGAGTGAATGAGTGTGAACTGAACACAAGATTAAGTGACAGAGCAGTTAATATAATGTGTTAAATGGTTCATCCTGTAAATGTAAGGTTTGAAAACTCAGAATTGTCATAAATAAAGAGGAAATAAGTGTTTTGACTGGTTTGGTTTATCATTATGACAAAGCACCAACATACCTATGATCAGCTTCTCTCACAGAGATAGTAATATATTTAGATTATAAATCTACCTGGAGTAATAACTTTGTTGCTTATACATTTAATATTTTTTAACAACTCACACATTCATTGCAATGATGAATCTCTTTACATTAATTTGTCAACTTTGCCACCTATAGATTTTTCACATTGGTATTGGGTTTTGAAGTATTATAACACTTTCATAAATACTGTGTACACCTACACACATCGGATTGATACTAGTATTAATGCATCCCAGGTACAAACCATGTAACATTTACAATGAAATAAATGCAAAAAATGTCAAAAACAGAAGAAAAAAAGGTCATTGAAAGCCTTGGTGGTGTGTGGTGTGAATTCAAATGTTAATCAAGAAGCTGCTAGTGCAGAAATATCTACCAGTTCTTAAGGAACCGACTGAATCAGAGACTTTTGCTCTGCATGCCCTTAAAAAAATATTTGCTGTAGAATAACAGCCCCACATATGTACCCGCAAACACTGAAGCATGAACCCTCCCTCTGCTGCATGAAGAGGCAGACTTCCTGTAAGCCAGCTTAACTGGTTTGGATGGAATCGTGTGTGCAGCTCCCAGTGAAAATCCTCACAGCTTTAAAGGACTTCAAGAGTGTGATCTAAGTAGCAAAATAACAGATAACCAAAACCAGACAACTTTGAGATTAAGGCCAGTTGTCATATTAGGGCATTTTGTTCATTTTCTATTAATTTCAAATAGCACACAATAAAGCTATTTCCACGTTTTATTTGATGCTATATGAGCTGAATCTCAATCTGTTATGTCATATCCAGATGCATCCAGTCAAACAGATGCATCTGAAATCTAAATTTTGGATGACGGCGCCACCTGGATATAAACATTTCTTTGAGCATTTAAAAAAGACTTTCAGATAAAATGTCAGTTTTTTTTGTTTTTTGTTTCAGGTTATAACAGCTGCCTGTAGTTTTGTTAGTTGTCTTTTATTATTCCTCATGTAAATCCTGTCTTAAAATAAATGCAGTACCTGCTATATATAAGCAAAGCAAGGTCATTTCTCACCCCAAGAACTTCCAAAAGTCTTTGTGGAGCCATGAAACATGAAGTTTCTGCAGAGGTGTGTTAAGTTCAGCTGGTCTCATCCAGCAACCTCACTTTTAAAACAAATGTATTCGTAAGTCTTTCCAAGAAACCTTTTGAAGGTTGTTGCACTGATGAAAATCTTGCATCTTGGATTTACTCTTAGATAAGAACAAATCCTACAAATGCTCAGGAGCACTCTTACAAATATTTGAGTGCCTGCAAAATGCTCCACATTAGCGTTACCCTCTTATGTCCAGTTTAATAAAATGTACAAATAAAATTTCAGAAATGCTTGTCAGATTTTTAAAATAGCACTTTAGTCATTTGCAAGGGATTTCATTATTCTAAAATAAAATGGCTAGATCTGTTTCCTCAATTATTCATTCTCAATTGCCCTTAGGAGTGAATGTGTGTGTGTGTGTGTGTGTGGTTGTTTGTATGTTTGTTTGTCTCTCTGTTTGGCCCTGTGTCGGACTGGCGAAGTATCCAGGATGTACTCCGCCTCTCATGCATTGATTGCTGGGATAAGCTCCATCTACCTGCTACTCTGAATTGGATGAAGCTGTATGGAAAATGAATGGATGTTTCCTAAACTAAAACAAAATGTAATAATCATCTGTTACTTCCTGACCTACATGCCGAATGCCATCGTTAAATATTAAAGTTTGCTACAGATGTGTCTTTAAATTTTAATTGTTCTGTTGGGAAATCAAGGGCTGTTTCTCAATTCAGAGACTGCACACTTCGAAATGTGGATTTGCAGACCGCATACGTCATACTGGCGCGCCAAGTGCTGTTCCAAATCGAAGCGCGCTTCAGATGCAGACTTCAAATGCGCGCTTCGGAAGGAGCAGAGCTAGCTTAAAACAAGTGTTCATGCTATATATCGTTCGCGGTCTCAAAATCCCCAGAATTCATTGCGCGTCAGATAGAAATTAATAAAAAGTTGTTAATTGTCTGCGAGGACGTGTTAAAAATAAATATATAAACGCATATTTGTCCCAGCAGTCAAGCGGTGTGTCTCATAAACACAAATTAATATTATGAATGCGTCAGACGA
>JBAMIG010000006.1:7662253-7683251 GCA_037177335.1 Kiunga ballochi
CAACAGAGGACTGGAGCATTATGGGTAATTCTCACACAGTCGGAGGCGTCTCATTTCTAATGGAAGGAGCACTTTGCGGACTACGTAGTCTGCGTACTTAGAAGTATGCAGTCTCTGAATTGAGAAACGGCCAAGGTTATGCCCAGGTTACCTTAACAACACTACTAACTGACAGTCAGACTCACCTGGTGGCTTCATTTTGTCAGACACATGACCTGCTACCTTTATGCGGTGCATCTTAAAATGATGCCACAGCAGGTGAAAATTAGCTTAGAAGGTACTAATACTATGTAATGGAAATTAATTCTTGCCATCACACCAGGATATGTGAGGATGTGGGTCCTGATGCTTTCATGAGACCAGACAGCAGGCCTGCTGTCCGAGTTTAGGAGCAATTAATTAACGCTTTACAAAATGAGTCTTGCTATGTTAATATGTATAACGGTGTGTACTGGTTTTTTTTAATACTTGCTATTTTTCTTTATTTGTGTCATCTGTCCCACCATCTGTTTTCACATTACACACTGTAAGTTTTCACCTTTGCTGAACAATTCTTTCTGTTATCTGCTGTATATTATAAACATATTTATATATAGAGAAAGCAAAAGAGAAACAGAGAGGGAGAGAGGAGTCTTAATAAAATATAAAATAAGAAAAGTAGTTACAGGCATGTAGATTAATAAATATAATACAAGCTTCTTTTATTCATTTATTACATTTTATTATGGGATATATTGAAATGGTTGGACAAATTCCTTGCTGCCAGACAATACAATTCAGACGCCCAAACAATGAAACTAGCTCATTATGCTCTCGGATACGTATGTGCTCGCCCACTGCATTTCTGAGTGTTGCTCTTTTGTACTCTCTTTTCACTGGTGGGATTCCCAATCTTCCCGTGAATAGCTTCCTGTCTCCCTGGATGTACAACAGCACAATGATGGCTGCAAACAATTACCAACACAAAGCATATTCACAAATCACTGCAAACATTCGGAAATGCAGCCAATTTCAGAAAGAATACGCTCCGTCGTAATTATGGGTAACAACACAACACTAGAGACCAAGTGTTACACAATACTGAGACCAGTAGTGAAGTTTGCCAGTGCTGCATTTTGTACCATACAAAGCAAAAACACACAAAAAGAAATAAAGAACAGGCCTGAATCTGTTGCATTTAATCAATGATAAGTATCATGAGAGGAAATTAAGGCATAGCTTATAGTGTTGGCAGCTTTTTGGCTCATTAGCTAGGAAAGTTAACACACAGGACAGTTATGGTCCTGATCTTAGATTAATTTGAATATGTGCATATCCACACCCAACATCACCCATGGCTCTGGTTTCATAGCTGAGTCTAAATGCATTCAGGTTAGGTAAATGTTGCCTCCCAAGTGCCCGTAGGTATTATTGTATGCATGGATGTGTTAGAATAACGTGTGGGGGTGTGGCTGGGGTGGCATCATTCTCATGTCTCTCTTGGTTCATGCTCCAGTCTCTCTGTAAGCTTAACAGAAATATGAACCATGACTTGCTTTAAAGCAGTTTTCCAGTTATCGAGATGTAACCTGCAGCTGTTCGATACAACCCTTCTTGGACACACCAGAATGAAATGAATAGCTTGTTACCAGGTTTCTGCAGAGCTGAATGACATGTGGATGAGGTTATTTCATCCAGCTTGTTAGATTTGGGGTGCATCTAAAAGCTGTATAACAGTAATATAACTTGATTACCCCTGTTGTGAAATCAGAATGACTTTAGTGATAATAAATAATGTGTTTTCAGAGTTTAAATTACGGTTGGTAAGGTCCCAACAAACACAGTTTGTGTAAATGAATGTCTCTGGACAGTTTCATGTAGTAGGCAAAAAGCTCCAGCAAGAGAATTAAAGTTTTAGAAAAAAAAAAAAGAACTTCACATGAAAAATATACAGCTTTGCAAAGAACTAGAGATTTCCTAACAGCTTAAAGAATGGGACCTCAAAGTAAAAAATATGGGTACAGATGGGCTTAAAGTTTCAGTCTTACAAATCTGAATCACAATATTCAGTTAATCTAAATATTTAAAAATATAAAGACATGAGAATTTAGTTTGTCTTACAAAAATGGGTTATAACTATGTGAAATACATTCAAAGCTGCCAAAAGGCATTTTATCGCCTAGTATAAATCTAAAAAATTAATTACTAATCTGGGCTCAGAAAAAAGATTTGTTTCTCTGAAAAAAGTGCTGAAAAGGGTTTTTATTTAAATATTTAAAAAGGGCAAAAAAATGAATTAATGACTCAAAACATTAAAGCCACTGACATGTACTCATGTAATTAATGCCATTATTCTGGGAGAAAATGTTGGAATTCATGTGGATGCTACTTGGACACATAGGACTTAAAGCACCTAACAACAGTAATATTTCTTTTTGTTTGACTGTGAAGTCATGCAAACATGGAAAAGAAAAACCTAATCTCATTGCATAGAAGCATCTGCAGTTTTGAGAGCCTGGCGCTGCAGCTGCTCTCCCACCAACTGTATGGCCTCAGGGAATAGTGAGAAACGTCTGGCTTTCATCTGATCAAACAGATGATTGGTTCAGATGTTAGCTCCACAGCATACTTTCAAGTTTTGTAGAATTGGAGAATTTTTTTGTTTTCTTTGTTTCTTTGTTTGTTTGAACTGTTGTTTGTTCTGTCTTTTAATGGAATAAATGTGTAGAAGTTAATCAGGGATGCTAAAAGCACCCATATTAAACAAACTACTGCATTAATCATTGCTGTAGCTCAGATTAGTAAGATGATGTTGGAGTGTTGGACACTAATAATTTCAGATATAAGACCTGCAACTATTTATAAGGTTTTGGGACAAATGGGTCTGCTCACATACTTTTTATTCAACTCTAGACTTATATGATGGTTTGTACGAGAACCCATTTAAAATTGAGGTCAGATCATGAATATATTGATTATAGAGCTCTTGAATGAAATTTTAAGCAGCTATTTTTTTCACAAACCAAATGAATACTGTGTAAAAATGGAGGAAGGCTGTTGGTCTTACTATGACACCTTCCTCTTATATTTGGTATGAAAGATGAGGTACAGCTCATCTCAAATGAACCTGTTGATAAAAGCGTAATCATCACCAGTGAACGGCCACAAACACCCAAGAATGACTTGAGGAACATTATGAGGAACCCAGGGCAGTAACTTTGGCAAGGCAAGACAATTTACAGTGCTTTACATAATAATTAAAAAAAACATTAAAAGCATTATAGTGGTTCACGGGTAGAATTTAAAGCAACAAACTTAAAAATCATTTAAAATAAATCAAAACTACAAGCGCTTCAATTTTCAATCTGGTTAAACCTATATACAGTAAGATGGAACACTGTCTAAACGCCGACTTTATAATATAAATAAAAACCGTGGTAGTTTAAAATTTAGCAAAAACAAACTTTTTTTTTTTTAAGTCCCAGAAAAAGTGTTTAAAGGGAACTAGTGTGTATCTGAATAATCTGTGAACACTAGATAGTCTGACAGTATTGCAGATATATTAGCACAAAGGGCTTGTTTCTGCCACAGGACTCATCATAGAGACTACTGTTCAACCTAGGCAGAACATCTTCAATTAGCGAGCATGACCTTTCAGCTTATAGATTCTACAAACGAGACTGCAAGTTGGAATTATTGAAAATGCTCCACAATGTTACATAAATTAGTTATTGCTTCGCTAGCACTGGCATCACTAGCTGTGATGCTTTAACCTGTCATGCTCAACAAGCTCTAGCATATGAGTAAAAGAACCCAAGCTGGAGATCCCCTCATCTTTCCTTCCACTTCATGTGACTCACATTGTCACACAGCATTACAAAATGTCATCAAGTTTGATATTTCTAGATTTTTCCTTGCCAGAGAGACGAGCTGCTCAAAATGTTGAACTGAAGCAACTTTTTTGTGAACTAATCCCCTTGGTTTTTATGTTGGAAATGTACTACTCCATAAACTTAGCATGTGTCCTCTACTATTTTTGATTGGCTATTTAGCTGAATAACTGCATCCATAGAAACTTTGGCTGTAGACACATTCTAAATTGCTGTCTTCTGTATCTTCCCAGACTTGCACCTCCCAAGTACCGGCGGCAAAGCCCCAGTTTCAGACACCCAGCAATGAACACAGAGGGCAAAGTAAAGAGTCCCGCCACAGGGGCAGCCACATGCTGGGCAAGGAAGGGGCAGAAGAAAACTGCAGCCAGAGCACCCCGTCGCCAGAGGGTGTAGGACCCTAGGTGCCCAGGTCAGTAGATCGTCAGCCCCACCAGGCACTACCTGCCCCCAAGCAAGAACTGGGGAGGGTGAGCTCGAAGTCTGGCCAATCACCACAATAACCACAGTGTGATCTCAAAACCCCAAACTAAAAGTTGCAGGGTGTTGTATCTCGAGGACTGAACTTGGGCACTCCTGAATTAAGAACTTTTAAACATTATTGTTGCATCACTACAGTCATTAATATCATATTTTTAAAAAAAAAAACTTCTCAGACTTGAATCCTGGCTGAGCAGAGGACAAGAACACTTTTTGAACTGCCCCAAAATTGTACTTTGATTCTTTTAGGCCCCCCTTTGGGAAAATTTGTGCTCAATGGAGGATTTGCGTACTTTGATACACACCTCCTGGGCTGCATGGTAGTGTGGTGATGAGCAGTGTTGCAGCAAAAAGTTCCTAGCTTTTGTGTAAAATATTGTTTGTCTCTATGTATTGGTCCTGCGATTGACTGACCTGTCAAGGTGCACCACGTGTAACTCTGAGCTGGAATAACACGTATAGAAAATTGATGGAAGCGAAACAGGATTTACAATTTAAAAAATGAGTAGTTAGGAAAAAAGCAAGGACAACAGTTATAGAGCTTTTCTTCAATAAAGTCAGCAATGAACAAAAAACTCCTGTTGTGTCCTTAACCTTACTTAGGAATGTAAATCTGAATCAAGTATTAAGTTCAATAAACATGAGACTAATATTTAGATCTACACCTGCAGTTAAGTTGAGATAACATGAGTTGTTTCAGGTCAAACATGTGCATAAGCCTAAAAAGTTCCATTTATGATTTGACTTTAAATTGCCCTTTTAATTTTTAATTAAAATTGACGTAACACTAAAACCCCTTATTAACTTCCAAAAAGCTCTACAACTTGTTCTCTAAGACAGTGTTTCTTAACCCTGGTCCTCAAGTACCCTGCCCTGCATGTCTTAGAGCCAACCCTACTTTCCCTCTAAGTCATGCAGGGCAGGGATACTTAACACTCAGGGTTGAGAAACACTGGTCTTTTGCTGTTTTAATATCTATAAAAACTCAGTGGTTAACTCTTGTAGAACTCTCTGCAACCTTATACATTTCACCTATATTGTTCTTACAGCATTACTGACCTGTCTGTAAAGACCCTGCACTTGAAATAAACATTTCTATGTTTGAAATAAGAATCAATAAACACCATTAACAAGTTTTCACTATATAGTATGGGGATTAAAAAAACATTTTTTTGTTAATAGCATGAGGGGTTCACACACACACACGCACGCACACACACACACACACCTATACACTTTCTTGCCTTGCAGCATACTGCAGATAAAACTTCTTTTTTACAGTCTCTGCTAAACCTTGAGCTTCTATTTATCATTCAGACTGAGTCATTCAGTCTTCATTGTTGCCTTAATGATGTATTTAACTTACTATTGTTAACCCCCGTGAGAAATAATTGTTTTGTCAAATCCCTCATAAACAATCTTATGTTAAATGACTGTTTATATTTCTGATTTTGACAAGCTTTATGAACAGCAAATGCATTTTTTGCCTCCAGCAAACCTTCCAGCTAATTAAGGGGAGCATGTCCTCGCTAGTTTTTACTGTATAGAAGTGTTTTTTTTTACAAAAAACACACATGGGTGATAGAAATAAACAATACAGACGATGTACGGTCCAGCTAATTGGAGTGTTTGGCAACTAAAGATTACAAATGTTTGAAAATAGCAGCAGAAAAAAAGCCAAGATAAAAAAAAGACCAACATCTGAAAATGTGTTTTTAAATTCCAAAACCTATTTTACAAAGTGTGAAATCAACAATGTCAACTGTGTCAACTATAATATATCTAGCTTTTACACGGCATAAAGTAATATTGCATAGATTTCATTTTGGCTTTAAATGTTTGGATTCATAATGAAAAAGGCTTTTTTTAATTATTTATCATGCCAGTTTACTGACTGTCCACACTGAATCTCATCCAGCTCCATCTCAGCTGAGATGCATTCTTATTTATTTGATACGATTAGTAGTACTCATGCAGCTCTATAATGTTGTGATATCCCCTCTGTCAGAGAACTGTCAGGTAACAACACATTTGTAAAATCTAATTTTATGCTCAAGTGGTTCTGCTTCTGCAATTTATCGCAGCTATCGCTCACCTTCTCCTCTGCTCACTCCTGCTTCTCTTGTGCTCTCTCTTCTTCTCCAGTCTTTACCCTCCCTACCCAGCTCAGTGAGGTATTTTGATCTCATTATCATTCCCAAACATTCACACCAGATAATCTTTCAGGGCGGGAGCCAGTGCTCTGCACCGTTCAGGGCACCCTGGTCATGATTAGGGTTATTGGGGCGTGTTTGCAATGGAAATGCTTTTTTCCCCACTTTAAATTCAAAGTAATGGGGATATCTTTCTTTCTTTATGCCTTAAAATCTTGCCTTTGAATGACATATTTCAGTGAAAAGTGGATACTAGACACCTTGAGGACATTTTGGAACAACCCAGCAAGGACATGGAATTGATTAGCCAAACTGAGTAGCAGGGCTCCGATGCCCTTTTACAAACCACAAATCGCTTTCCAGAATGATTGCACCATACACAGGTAACTTGCATTGCACAATTCTATTCCACAATGCATGATACAAACAGCCACTTCCCCCTGTCTGTGGCTCATTGTTATCATGGAGGTAAAACCCTCCCCCTTGCCAAATCCTCACCTCAGCGCCAGTTCAATCAAAGGCTTTGCCAGAAAATTGGGGGAAGAGACAATGGTAACTAACGCCAGGTGGATGGCAGCTCTGAGCTGCGCCAAGCTACCTGTGTCCATCACCATCCATACCCCATCCATCTCCTAACCTGCAGTCACCTTTCTTTGTCCACATATGGTGAGAGAATTATGCAGACCTGCAGCCTTGGCACTTTGTCACAGTGGGACTCAAAGCTGGCCAACAGTAGAAAAAAGCTCCACACTGTGCATGAAAAGCAGCTTTGGAAGGTGCACCTTCCACTAATGTGTATGCGTATCTGTATCAGTTTGTGTCTATGGAGTGGGCTTACATAAAAATAAATACAGGACAGTTACTTTTTGTCTCCTTGGCAACATTTGTCAATAAGCTATCAATCATGACCCCTACCATGCTTACACACCAGCAAGCTGTGGCTGGCTTCTCTTCCTCTAGTAAAACAGTTCATACACATTATTCTGTAGCTGTTATACTTGGTCAAAGAGTAGTAGAATGCCGCTAGGCCTCTGTCAAGACTTATATGTTAATCATAAAAATGATTATGACAAATCTTTTACTTGTAATAATCTTTTTAACCTCAGTGTAACACATCATCTCCAGGCAATGATGCTTAACACATGCACCAGCTGGGAAGCCTTATATATATTCTGCTGTGGGCATCTATACCCTCCTTTTTTTATGTTTAGTTAGTGTTTTATAACTTATAAACAGCATTCATACAAATGTGAACATTACAGAAACTCTTCAAACATTTATGCAATAGGCTGAGTTTAACCTTAATTGTTGACTTTTTATTGGTATCTTTTAGTTCAGACTGGTTCCATATGTGCTGACATTCTCTAGCAACCTCCACTTCAAGCAACATTCAAAATGAATATTCACATTACGAGTTCCTCACCAAGTACTGATGTTTAAAATAAGTGATTTATGTAACAAGATTTGCACAGAAGCTATGAAACAATGTAGCAAAGCAAAAAGAGACTGGCTTCAAATTATATTAGACAAGGCTAATAATGTGTTTTAAAAACACAAGTTAATGAAATATTTTCTTTTTTTTGAAGACAAGTAAATAAATTAAAAAAAACAGTTGAATCTTATAGTCAGTACAAACTATGGTCATGAAGAAATCACATGAAGTTTAGCTATCTGCTTATTTTAAAGAGTAATTAATAAGTACAGGCTGCAGAGCTATTCCTTCTCCTGGTGTATTTTCTTTAAAGACAGAGGTAAATAAAGTGGGCCCTATAATCCAAAAGTAGTGAATGTAGTGATTTTTCTAGGCATTTCAGTATCCTCTGCAGCAAAATAAAGACATACAGACATCCCCAAAAAACAAATACATATATAAAATGCTGATATCAATTTAACAACATCACTACTCTAAGAAGGCAGGGTTCCGCCGTAGATTAAAATAAATGCAAAGCTACCAGAAAAATCTAGATCCTTCATCTGTTTTCATGATAGTGTGGTGTGACAGTACAATCCAATCCATTTTCCACCACTTATCCGAGGTCGGGTTGCGGGAGCAGCAGCCTAATGAGGGAAGCCCAGACTTCCCTTTCCCCAGCCACATTCACCAGCTCATCTGGGGGGATCCCACAGCATTTCCAGGCCTACCCGGGGCACTCCTCCCACAGGGACAGGCCCAGAACACCTCACCAGGGAGGCGTCCAGGAAGCATCCTAACCATAAGCCCGAGCCACCTCATCAGGCTCCTCTTGATGTGGAGGAGCAGCGGTGACAGTACAGTAAATCATAAAACACTATGATTTGTAAATGTTATCCTGATAGATCATTATTATTAAAACCGTTTCATCACTTTTGCCAAAACCGCTTTGCAGATAGTACCAATGACATAGCCAGTTTATTGGTGAAAGCAGAATTGTTTCACACCACATTTTAGTTTGCATCATAATCAATAAAATAAGTGGTAGTGAACAAGCAGCCCTAAACGCTGAGGGTCAGCACTTTTCACAGCAAGGCCTTACTGCTGAGATGCTATGTTCATATTTTTCAAACCTGGGTGTTTGGAGAGCCATTGACTATGTTTACATGCAAGTTTTAATTCCGTGCATGCACCTTGTCCTATTATGATAACACATTCATTGTCCTTCTCCTCATCAGCTGCTGTGAATAGTTTGCCTGTGTCAAGCTGTTGTTTCATAAATATAATCAAACTCAAAGTGAACACAGTGCTTATTATGTGGTCTTCCATGTTGCAGCCAAGAAAAGAAGCAGGACTCTTTTTGTTGTTGTTGTTGTTGTTGTGTTTTCCAGGAGATGCAAGAATCTGATCTACAGTGGAATAAAATATGTGTGGAAAAAATGCATTTCCCATGTTAACCTCAATTTAGAAATATTATTTATTTTTAAAATGGGAAAAAATAATTTAATTTGAAATCATTTTATTTTTTGTAAATAATTTAAAAATGATTCATGAGTTTAATTTTCACAGCAGGAAGATCATTAAACCAATTAGTCTGGCAGTTAATTAATCAGGTCACTTTGTGCAATTTTAAACTAATTGTTGTAGAATTTCACTTTTCCTTTTGCTAATTAAAAAGAGGGAATGATTATATAGAATTAAACTTGTCAGTATGGCTGTTGTTACATTATGTATTAATAAATTTACAGCAAAAATGTGATTAACACTTCTGTTAGAGCCAAATAAATCTAAAAAAAACATAAAAAGTATAATATATTTATATTCTTAAAACTCTTACACTTAGGAAAAAGACAGTTTAAGTAACAACACAGTTTTATTTATGATTGTTAGATTGTTGGAGTCAATCTTTATAAAAAGATTTGCATAAGATTTACTGACTTTTTTGGGGGGGAGGTTAAAGTTTGTATTTCCTTTCATGAGTTTTATTTATTCTACTTTTTTGATTTGGTTATATTTGGCACTATTTCCAGATGTAATTCATTCTTCCTTTGTTCATTTTGTGTCAGTTTAGTTTGTTGCCACACATTTCTAATAGCTACACTTCATTTGCATCAGGTAGTTTTCTCCCTTAGCTTTGCTTCCTTTGCTTATTGCAGGATCCTTTCCAATTCAAGTTGAATGGATTTGGTTCCTTTTGCATGCCTGCTGCTAGATTTATTCTTATATTTATATATAGTGCGAATGAATTTAGACTTTAAGCATATATCATTTGTTATTTTGTTGATTACATAAAGTCTTGGCTTACTTACTTGATGTCTGCAAATAAATCTAAACCTCTCCAAACCACAGAGAAGCTAAACTAACCATCAAACACTAAAAACAAAACACTATAAAGCAATCAGATGCCAAATGTCTCTCGGTAACAAAAAGGTTGAAAAATAAATCTAAAACTGTCTGAAATGATTAGAAACCCCTTTTTATCCCAGCATGTCCACACATAGTCTCTATAGAGATTATGATTATAATCATAAAATGGAAAGACATTTAATTAAGGATACATTATTACAGGCCAGTTTGACAGACTGCTGAGTTGCTTTTATATTTAAACACAGCAAGTAAATGAATATGTGTTTGACTACATTTAGAACTTCTTTGGTCATGCTACTATTTTAATTTTTATTTATTTATTTATTTTTTTATGACAGACTCTAACCCACTTTCAGTTGCTAGGAACTTCCGTAGAGTTTGGCTCCAACCCAAATGATGACAAATAATTTAAAACCTCCTTTAAAAAACAGCTCATTTATATAATTTTAATCTTTAAAAACAATATCTCAAATTTTAATGATGGAATTGAACAAAGCTTTTTAGCTGAAAGGTTGACAAGAGCCGGAAGACTAGTCGGAGTCACCCTGTTTCGTAAAGTCCTTGCAGGTGCTGCTAAATATAAACCTGCCCCACTTATTATTGGACAGACCACACATGCAAAGTTAATGTAGACAAATGAGGGGGAGGTTCTGGTCAGATCATATGGGGCACCTCTGGCTCATTTCTGGGACAGAAGGCACTCAAATGGAAATTAACTTCAGTGTGTCCATGAGAGTGTGCACATCCTTTGGAACAAGACCAATCCTAACACATCTGAATTGAGGCCTGAGGCTCTCATTTTCTCCTCCAACATTTCTGGTAGTATGAGAAGGAAGATTTTCCCCTCAGGCCGTGCGTTAAGGGCCATGTACTCAAGAGGATTAGCACAGAGCGAGGAGAAATGAACGTGAAAGACTGGTCAACCGGGTGCCATTAAATTATAAATTCTTGGCAAAGTCTGACACTAACATAGATTTCAGTGAAGATTTAGAAACTTTTCAGTTATTGCCTTGTTATCATTTTAAAATCACAGCAAAAACAAGCCATATTTCTCTGCATCAAAGCAAGCACCCCTCATGATTATATGCATGTCAAAATGTTTGACAGCTTTGATGTGATTGACAGCTACATGTAAACAGACTCTCCATGGCAAACGGAGTTTCATGAGAGGATATGTAAGGTTTCAATCTGAACTCCACAAATATGCAAGAATGCTTCTCCCCTTCTAAGAATCTGTATTTCAAAACCCTTTTTTGTTGAACGAACCTATCAATCTAAAACTTCCATATCAGCATTGTCCAGATGGAGAATGAGACAAATCAAAACGATCATGCATGAGATACTGTGCGGGAAACGGCCGCATTCATTTTGTTTTGTGTGAATGAGAGCCGTTTGTACTTAGTGTAGAGAACAAAATGCACAAAGCTTATATTTTTGTTCTTTTTCAAACATGGCACGCTTATTGAAGGTTTATAATAAAAGCTGCCTGTTTTATCACAGAGCACAAGCATTATTCCTAAGGACTTTTGCACCGTCTTTTCAAAGCCGATTAGAACACGGAGAAGGAGGCCAGCTCATCCTTGCAAAGGCAAGATATTTACATTTCAGTGCCGTGTGTGCAGTGAATTTTAATTTGACTGCCACGGTTTAATACAACAGCTTCCAAGCAGTTTTACACATGAGTGCTTAATGGCTTCGTTAACACCCTGAGGGACCTTCTTCATTACCTGATCTGGTCAGCTCTGACAGGTGCAACAAGTCTCATCACTGATCTTTGTTCATAGTGCCAAGTTCCCTCTCACATAACAGCAAAGTTGGAATTAAAGCAAACACTTGTGATTCAAAAGGCATTAATAACATTAAAAGAGAAGTTAGAAAGAGAATGATTTTATTCAGATCAGTAACCTTGACAAAACATATGGCTTAAGGTTTAACATTAAATTATTCCCGTATTGCTTTTTCTGAGTGTGTTTTGAATACTGACCAAGAACACCATTAAGCTATTTAAAACAAACCCATTAACTTTACATTTAATTTCAGACACTGGAGTCCTGAAACAATTTTGTGGGGGAAAAAACAATCAAACAAACAAAAAAAACCATTATGTACAGTTTTGATTCTCAATTAAATCAATCAACCGCATTAGGATATATGTGATTTGAAGTTTATTTTTACAATTTCATGCTACTTTCACAGGACTTTACTTAATTAAAATGAGCTTAATGCAGCTTCACATTAAGTTATTCTCCCATTTCTGTTTGGCAATATTTGGAGTTATCTATAAATGAGATCAGATTATCCCATAATAATTTAAAAATCATATCTGAGCATCTCAACTTTCTGTGTCAAATTTAACCAAATGAGTCCAAATTAAATGGCCAAGTCTTATCAAACCTTTCCTTCTTTTTCCTTCTTTTTTTATTCTAAACCAAGAACTTCAAGTGTACCATTTAATTCCCACTGCTCTATACAAACTTTGTAACTTGCATGAATAATTGAACACAATTTGACAAGAAGTTGGAGGCGCATTCACACAACAGTCAAGTGTTCTTGCCAGCATCTCCAGAGCACATCTTGTTTTTTCACATCACTTCCTCCTCACTCAGCCATCGTGTGATGGTCACACATGCTGCACAGCATAAATTGTCTTCACTGTTTGCTTTGATCCCTGACATGAACATGGCATGTTGCTAAAGCACCATGTGGACTACTGGCAATGATTTGACACTTCCTTGTTCAAAGAAATTGTTTCATGTGCATACCTTGTGAATTGCCAATACAACAGGCTGCATCATGTCTGATCGATCAATGGAAAATCACAGCCAAAAAAACGGACTTGTTTAAAAGAGGACTGATGGTTTAGAGACAGAAGATTGTTTTTAAAATATAAAGAAAACAACTCTGATCCTTCTATGGCTCATGACACATTTTCATTTCTAGTGAAGTTCTGAATGACTAATGTTATAAGAAGTAATTGACACATGCAGCTATGTCAAGTTTTCACAAATCATCTTTAGAAAAAATTTGCCTTTTTTATACATGAGTGCTAACACAGATTCCAAATACATTTCAATAATTTTTTTTGTTTGTCTGTCCAAGATGTGTTTGGGATGCATTTAGGGGACATAATAAAAAAGGTTAATACTTGAAATTAAGTAAATAATACATATATTTTGCATACTTTGGCACTAAAAATAGTGCTTTAAAGATGCCATGAATTAAGTGTTTATCCTGTCTGTTGATGTCTTGTTGTGGGGAATTGAGACTGAGCCTTTTTACTTGCTTTTATTTTCTTTTTGTGCAAGGCTAATTGAAATTATTAAATATTCTCTTAAACAACTTTAAAATATTTATTCAAGTGCACCAGTATAACTTCATAAGGTGATCAATTGATCAGTTGATGATCAGTATGCTCTTTTCAGTCCATGCATTTTTTACCATTACGGGACTGTATTTTGGTAACAGCTCCTGCAAAATAAGGTGTGCTACCTGAGCAAAAAACATTTTCTTCATCAAAATAAAAAGCCATGAACTCCCAAATTAAGGGGAAAAGGACTGAGGCAAATCCATACCTCATACTAATCTAACCTTCTTGTGCAGTCTAGTCTCAGCGCTTTGATCTGGCAGGGCTAATACTATTGACGGTCTCTGAAAAAGAACATAAAATCCCTTTACTACAACAGCATTTTGGCTGCTTAGCATTTGTTGCAATACACAGTAGGAGCATTATGGGAGCAGATTATTTATTTTGAAAAAGAGGCAATTCGATACCTTGGGTTCACAGAGAGAAGCTAAAATGTGTTCCACATGCAAAATAAGCGACCAGGTGGAGAGTTGAGAAATCAGTAGAGCAGCGAGGTGCATTGAAAAATAACAAAAAAAAAAAAACTACAAAGCCAACAAACTCTAAGACCTCACAGTTGACAAGTTCATTACCCAGTGAAACAAGGCAAACAGCTTTCACATTGGCCTTTTTCTAATAAAAGGCTTAAAAAATAACTGCACATAAAGCAATTCCTCTGTTGCTACAATGCCACTGGACTCTTAGTGCCAAATCAAGGTCATGTTTTTAATATCATACTTCCCCCCTTACACCCAAGCCTTTCTGGAGCCGCAGTGTGTTTCATTATTCAAATAGGGAGGCTGCTTCTTGTCTAGTTCATACAAAATGCATTTGAAGATGAGACAGAACATGAAATATTGCTCAAAAGTGAAAGGATAAAGTTAAAGACATGTGTAAATGTCCAAGAAACATGTTCATGCATAAAAAAATGATGACATGGGAACACCATTGTTGCTCCTCATTCACCTGATTAAACCTTTGCTTCAAACATTTCAGATGTAACGCAGCCCAAAGTCAGTTTGAATGAACATTGTGCAAATATACAAGGTAATTAACATGTCTGCCAATCACAGAATGTTCACCCTGAACAATAAATTTTGTATGATGGATGGATGGATGGATGTTTTGCTCCTTGTGAACATAAAAGAAATAAAATGAGGGAAAATACTGTTGAGGCGCATTTATGCTCCATTAATGTGAGTCAATCGATATGTTCATTTCAGATGTCCCTGCTCTTATACTTTCATGCACGCTTTACATTGACATGATTATGCTGATAGAAACTACATCCACCACGGTGCAGTACAAAGTTTAGAATCCCCCTTTGAGTTGTTTCAATGTCAGTTATAGGCAACAAAAAACATTACATAATAAGATATCGATATTTTCAGAAAGAGATTTGGAAAGCAGAAGCATAGTAACAGAACTGTTTTGTGCAACTGATTAGCTTTTTCATTTTTATTTGTTCCTATAACTGGTTGCATGTCAGTTATACAACTCAACGAGGCCCCACAGTTTCCTGTGGTACTACTTCACTTGTTGCATAACAATACACATTCGCAAGCTCTCTAAAAATTGACCTAACTACGCATAGGATGCAAGAGATGCAAAGGAGGGTCGAAGGACAGGGATGTACTGGCTCTACTTAGTTTAGTTTAGTTATTACTTGTGCTCATTGTGTGTTCTGTCTGCTATGTGATAAACGGTGTGTGTGAAGCCCTGTGAGGCAGCTTTGTTGTGATACTGGGCTATATAAATAAAACTGAAATTGAAATTGAAGAGATGACCCTTTTTTAGAGTAGAAGAGCATAAAAGGCCTTAAGCATTATGATGTAATAATGAACACACTTTTAACAAGAAAATGTGATGAGTACTTTAGGCTTATTGTTTTTTTACCCATATTACTAGATAAACAATTTCCCTGTGTGCAATTGTTTTCTGTGCCACTGTAGCACAGGAAAATGAAGGCCATATGCTACAAAGCAACTACAATACCCGCACGGCAAATCTCAAGGGTACTTGGGAAAGAAAGAGCCCAAAGCAAGCATAAATGCCTGGCCTAAGGAGAGTCAACAGTGTGGCAACAAAAAAGACCAGTATACAGACAAACAACCATGATACCTTTGCTTCTTGAAGGACTTTCACACGACAGTAGTTTGGTAACAGTCTTTCTAATGCTTGTGCTTGAAATCTAAAAGCAGATATACTGTAAAGCCAGTGAGTGGAGGAAGTCAAGGACCTATTTTGTCATTCAAAGCAGAGTGAGCCTGAAGCACCAAGACGTTTGAAGAAACTTTAATGTGACCTTCTCCACATTGTCCATAATATCCTGTTATGGTTTTCTGAAGAAGAATGACAGACTACAGAAAATCAACTGGTACAAATCCAGAACCTGAGCGTCAAGGGAGCCTCACTCAACTTATAAAAGAACACTGCAGTAAATCATTATGCTGTCTGGAGAAATCAGGAAAGAATGGTTCATGAGTCATTACATGTGACGCATAATGTTACAGGGACTGTCATAATCTCTTAACAAACTTAATTAAAAAACTGACTGACTATGCAATCGTAATCTGGTCTACTGCCCAACCACCTCGTCCTGTTTGTTTGTGTAACCTAGATTCCAAATGGGGACAGTCAGTTGAAATCAAGTCATCATTTGGTAATGCCCTTGTGAATGTGTAGTGCACCATCAATGGCTCATGAAATATGTTCTTCCAATCACAAGTTACATCCACACCATCAATCCTCAAGATTAATTTGGCTTGGGAGATGAGTTGCTCAATAATTCATTTTGTAATATTTGACTGCAAATGAATCCTTATTCAATGTGACAAGGAAAATGAAATGATTGCTTACCAGGTAATTTGGACGTAATTATTCTTCTTTCATGCTATGGTCTACAGTGTAAAATCTACAGGGTTCTTTTTCCAGGTGCTGTTTTTAAGACAAAGAACCAGACTGTTTGCATTTCCCAATAGATAAAAATAGCTAAGTTTAGACTGGAGCATATAAAAATGATGCATGTGCTCTAGATGTTGCCTATCTACTGGAAGAGATTTATTATTGCTATGATGCGTAAGACAGTCCAAGCAATAGATGTTTCTAACCCATTTTGGGGGTGATGATGCACCTCCAAACTAAATCCCAGCACCCCTAAAATTTGTTTTTACTTAACTGTTTTTGTTTTTTTTTTTTGTATGCATTTAGAAAACTGAAAAACAAATGTAAGAATCAAAAAGTAGTTGGTTGAAACCTAATATTTTAACAACAAAAGTACAGTACAAAAATGTTTGGTTTCACCGGAGTTTCCCTGACTCTGGCGCTGTCTGCAGAAAAAGATGCACTGCTTTACTGAGTGGTTGATATGTGGTACTGGTGTAAGTAAGCACCTGGCTTAAACCGGGACATATAGTAGAATTCTTAACTGCTACCACTTAGTACCAAAAAAATTATTATTACCAGTACTCATGTTTGCTCCAATGAAGCTTTGGTTAGTCTCTATATTATTAAGTAGGTTTTACTTGGTATGTTTGTCTAGTTAAAGGAGATCTAACATGTTTTTAAATGTTAACATGTAAATCATTAATTTGCTGTCTGTATAATGTAGAACCACAATGCTTTGGTCTGAATTCCTGCTTATCCTTGCTCCACACACACCTTATAACCCTGTTCCGAGGTGCGTCTTCAGAGTGAATCGTTTTGGTGCGGTCTTTTTAAATGTACATGAGGCATGTTAAGCCCCGCCCCCTCCAGGTCACAGAAAGTTCAACTTTTCCCCATTCCACCATCTTTGTAGCTTGATAGCAATACGCAAATCCCGGCAGAGAAACATTTTATTGGTTTATTATAAATGTCAACGTATCAGATTCATGATTTTAATTACCTGGAAGTCCACAACCTTATTTGGCAGACCTACAGCGAATACTGTGATGTAATAGATAAAAAACAATGTAATAGTGAAATGAATTACCAAAAAGAATATAAAGATATATGCAAAACATCAAGAGGGAGTAAATTTACATTTTCTGTATTCTTAAACCCCAAAAGGTGCACAAAACCATGCATTGAAGGGCTGAAAAGGTGAACGTTGCATAATATTTCCCCTATAAGGAATGTTACAAGTGGCGAGTACTCATGTTCTCAGTTTTAACTAGAAGAGAGAAGTTGCCGTTGTATGACAAGTAAGAGGTCATATTAAATCCAAGGTGCCACTGACCAGCTAACTGGATGCCCATTAACATCATAACTTCTGTTGTGTGAGCATGTGGATACATATCGACACTCTTATCAATTTGTTTGTTTGAAGAAATTAAAAAAAGCTACAGTTTGATATTATTGTAATATGAAATGCTCTATGAAAAATAATGTTGTAAAATGGATCAATGTGTCAATATTTTTTATCAAATAAAATATAAAGACATTGTATGGCTATTTGTATTTGGGTTTACTACATGGAAAGAGAGGAACAGATATATAATTTCATTTATTAGAATTCTTAAAGGTAGGTTATCCATCCATCCATCTATCTTCTACCGCTTAGTCCCTGAACAGGGTTGCAGTGGGGTAGGAACCAATACTGACTATGTTTTTCATATGTATTTTTTTATTAAGTTGAACCCAATCTATTTGTGTACGATTGTTAATCCAAAGGGGAGAAATGAAAAAATGGAAATGGGAGGAGAAAGTTAAAGATTAGGAAGAGCATGGTAAAAATCAAACAAATAGTGAAGTAGTAGAAGACAGTGGATGTTAAGCTAACAGTTAAGCTAATAAAAACAGCCCATTCACAATATTTAAATGATAATAAAGTTGTGTTCCCCCAAGAGTAAATCAGTTCCGCAAATACATATACACTTAACAAATATCAGAAATGAAGGTTAAGATATGTTTCTTTTATTATTCCAGTCTATTTTTTTTTGTAGCTGAGTATTTATTCATGCCTTTTGATTTTAATTCAGGGTCGCAGGGGGGCTGGAGCTTAGTCCAGTAATCACCAGACGACAATAAGGAATACACTGGACAGGTTGCCAGTCTATCCCAAGGCAATCACCATTTAAATAACCTTTATCAAATTTAATGGTTAAGTGACAAACTTTCACAAATAGTCTTTAGCTTTTCTTTCACAAAATTGAGAATTAAAATATACAAAATGGTGAAAATGATCTTGCCTGGCCAGGCGGGTCTCTGGATGCTCAGTACCCCCAAACCTCTTTAATCCTCAAAATGCCCCTGTTTAAAGCCATATAACATCTAGTGTTTGCTTTTTCTTAGAATGTTTTGTTTGAAATTAACATATATATAAACATAACATATACCTTAAGAATACACCCTTGATTTCTTTTCTCTACAACATGAAGAGATACAAAGCAAATAAGCTTGCTCAGCTCCCACCTCTGTCTCCTTACTCCTTTAGTCTCTATACTTGTGAACCTACAGTAGGAGATTTGACACAAACAGCAGCTTTCATTATCCTTTGAGAGCATTCAAACAGAACAAAGTGAAGATAACGCTTGGGTCAGAATTGTCTTCACAGTAAGTTCATTTTGGGTTGTGCATTGTTGTATAAATTAAAGAACATTTGAATCAGGGACAAAGCACTGAATCTTCTTACTTTCTAATAAAAAAAACTATCCCATTCTTGTAATAGACTAGTATTTTCTAACAATCATGTAGTCACTCTGCTTTAAAGTTACACTGAAACTGAAAGGTCAACTTGATTTAGACGGAGTTTGGACAGGAATTAAATCAAATGAAATGTTAACTCAAGATTGAACTTTAATTACACACAATGCACTTCAGTGAGCAGACCTCTATGAAAAGATTTAATGTCCCCCACCCCCCCTCAAAGAGCTGTGGAACTGTTCTGTTACAATTACTGGTAAACAACAACCCTTTTTCTGACATTTTCCAAGTGTAACTTGAAAAGTATAAAGGACATCTGTGCCATGTGGAGAGTTGATGTTGTTATTACTTTAGGAAATAAGTAAATGAACCATAAAGTCCACACATTAGCATCATGCATTACAAAACAGCACTACAAATTAAAACAAAAAAAAAATATGTCAGTGAAACTTGGATTGATACAAGCCCCTGTCTCCTCAGGTATATCCTTTTTACTCACACCTGCTGCCTACCTGTCAAAAGCCTTCACCATAGTCCCGCTCCCCTTCCTTACTACCTCACAATTGCTGGCCCCCCCATTGCGTTCTGTCAGATGCCAGCCTCAGACATGTTGCACCACTGCGCAGGAGTCTCTGGAGCAAACTGTCACTTATTTTTTCCCTGTGCTTTTCATGGAGAGAGGAAAGGGAAAGCACAGAAACAGCCTCAGAGAAAGGATATGGCCGAAGCTGTCAGCCAGCGGTGGAAATCATTAGGCTGTACACATGTAGGGAGGCATGTAACATTAGTATTGTTAGTGAAGTGTTTGTTCTTCTTCTGCATTGTTAGATCAATGCAGAAGAAGAATTCACAGACAAGACCTCTATTTGTGTTTGTTTTGTGTTATTAAACTTGCTACCTGCCTGTCAATTGTGTGCATGTATTAATTCCACATATTCTCAAGGCTAATTTGTCACATGCTGCTTTGGAGACCTTTGAAATTGGATTTAACCTTACTGCATATTACTTTACGACCAACAGTTTGTGCAAGTTTAATTGGTGAGGAAATTAAGCACAGGACTTTCAACCAGGGTCAAATGTTAATTTTGTTGATGGATTTGGGCTCAATAATAATGAAAGTAAATCTCATCATCAATATAATCATCATCATTATCATCATCATCATCTCAAATGCACTACAGCAATAACAATAAAATGTCAACTTATAAATGATTAGGTAACTCGTTTAGTTCATATCAAAATCAGATTATACTGAAACCAGCAATTATATTTTGATTGTTTGTTTTTGTTCTGTTTTTAGAAAATTACATTTTTCACTTTAAGCTCAGTGCGGTGAATCTGTTCCATATTGCCAGCTTTTGTTTCAGTCTGATCCCTGTTCTTAAAATCTTTATTCTATTCTATTCCGCTTCGGATTGTATTTCTAAACCCCTCCCCACCTCTACTTGCTTGTGAAGCCTAAATAAGTCTCATCCAAAGTCTCAGCCATCTGCAAACTTTTCATCCATCGTTGGTTCACAGTCTCCTGGGATTCCTTCGCCATCCTTTTCTTTTGTTAAGTAACTTCTGTTAAATGAGTAAAATCAACTTCAGGTAGGTGTGTAAACTATTTTTTTAAATTGGGATTATTACACTATTTTAAGTTAAAATTTTCCTTTTTCACATCTGTTATATATATATATATATATATATATATATATATATATATATATATATATATAAAAACAACATCAACAACAACTGTTGATGA
>JBAMIG010000006.1:7697175-7725495 GCA_037177335.1 Kiunga ballochi
AAAACTCACACCATAGAGTTAATACTCCCTACGCTTATTTGACAATGAGAGCACTACTGCTAACTACTGGAGTGGATGTGCAATTACAGTTTATTTTAGAATGGCAGAATAAAAGCATGTTCCCCAGGGTCACACGCCCCCCCTGGCATAGCACCACGCCCCCCTGGGGAGGCGCGCCCCACTATTTGAGAAGCACTGGTATAACCTAAGCTGAGGCTTAAAAAGCTGTACTCAGTTTATGCATCAAGAGTAAAAATGTTTTACTTGTCAGGATTTGTATCATCTGATTCTAAACTTGAAGCATTACTGAAGAGCCCTGAGCTTAAACCATTAGTGCAAATGTTTTCCATATGAAGTAAATCGCACACACAATGTGTCTTACAAAAAGCAAGCTGGAAAAATAATAACAGTCAAATAAAAAGTTCAAACAATTGCAGTAAATAATTTTAAAGGCTACAATTATTTGACAACTGCAAGGAAAGGATAACATATTTACATTCTGCAGTCAATTTAGGCACGTTGTCAGTCCTACCTTGCTCTGTCATTATATAATTTATCACATAAACAGACAGATACAGAGAAGACATCCAAGGTAATGTGAGATTAACCAGTAGATTTGTTTATTGTGGTTGCAGCACTCTTCAGTGACCCTTGACAAGGCTGATATTTTCTCTAAACCCTTTGCTGCATGGCAAACATCATAACTTTTTTGGGGGATAGTGGTGGTGGTGGGGGTGTCTGAACAAAAGTATAATATTACAGCCACGCATACACTAAACCCTTTGCTTCTTATGTAAATGCTTGTGCCAAATATAACGGTGGATTTACTTTTCAATACCAGTCATTCCCATCACTGCAGTGTCTCTCAGCCCTTACAAGGCTCACTCTGAATCCTATTTCATCCAAGAGCTGTGACATTGTCAGGAAAAAAATTATGTATCATTCTTCAAGGCTAGTAAATGTGCAGCAGGTAGAATCACTGAGACCAGAATAGGTGAAAAAAGCTAATGTTCCAATGTAGATAGAAGATTACACAGCAGAAAGAACAAGGAAAAACAATGAAGAAGCTGGAAAAAATGCAAAAAGAGAAAACACAGCAAAAAAGTTTATGCATAAATAAAAAATAGTGAGTGGTCTTAACCAAAGCTTTAATGAATGAAATTTAGTTTTTAAGAACAGAAGAGGTTAAAAAAAAAAAGTCTGGACAAAATAAGCCAGCCGCCATTTGTTTAGTAAAGGCAAATAAATACAAACTGGAGTGCATTTAAAGGTGTGCACCATAAACAGCAGGCAAGTTATTGTACAAATGGTGTCATGTCATGCTGCTGATAAAGGGTGGGTATTTTAATGCATTTATTTTTGTCTTGACTATGGGCTGTAGCTTCTGGGAGCCAGAACAGCAAAAACATGTCATTTCAAACGTCTTGTTTGACTGATAAACAGCTGCTGAACTGAGTGACTGGACGGTACCCAACTTATCTGGTGTGTGGAAGAACCAAAGTGTTTTGTGGAGAAGAGAGTCTTGATATAGCTCCCTGTTACTAGTGGCAAGATGAGGGATCTAAAAGCATAAGTTGGTGTGGGTGCCATGACATGCATATAATGCTGAATTGTTCTGTTTTTGATGAGCTGAGACTCATAAAACATTTAGTCTTTTTTCTGCCTTACTGGTATGCCTCTGAAGGTCGAGGGAATATGATCAATTTGCTTGAACAAGTTATGTTCTTGTTTAATTCTCCTAAGGAGCTACAGAACCAGTGATGATAATGCAAACAAACCGCAAGTTTGATGCCACATCATACATGTTGCCAATGTTACTGTGACTTCTATTGTGATCAGAACCTGAGATGGTCCACATATAGGGATTGAAGTTTCTTATACTCTGGTGTTTTGATCTGTGTTGGACTGGGTAGAAAGCAGCTTCTCAAGTAAAGTGAAGCGTACCGTTGGATCTACAGTCCTTACTCTGCAGATTCACAGCTTGTGGGATTACAAAGGATCCTAACCATTCCAGCAACAGACTGTTTCTGCCTCTACAGTAAAGCAAAAGCCTCTGTAGCTGCAAGTCTAACACAAATTCACATCTTTCCTCAGAAAAATAGGATTGAGAACCCTGCACTGCAGATTTGTAGATGGTATGTCATTTTATAGCTTTCAAATGTATATTTTAAATTGTATATACATGGATCATTTTTTTGCCAGGCTTTCTACCATTACTCTCCCCCAGTTTTTTCCTGCACTCTGTTGAGCAATTTTCCACACTTGTCTTTCAACTAAGTCTTAAAATCCTTGTCCAATTACAAATGTTTATCTTATTTCCTTTCAGTTTGTTTGTTTGAGTTTCTCTTTGCAGAATTTTGTATTTACAAAGGGCTTAGCAGAAAAGATGCCTTCACATCAGATCACAGCCATAACTTGATATGAGGTGGATCTATGCACAATCATTTTATTCAATCTAAAAAGCCATGAAATTAAATGAATAAAATCATGAATCAACTTAACAGAAATGATAAAGCAATGTCTTATATTTAAACATTTAAATGAAAAAAAAGCATATTTTTAGATAGTGGATCTTTATACTTATGTTTTTATATATAGTATTTTTTTAATGTTCTATTTATATTTACTTCCAAAAGCCTTGTCGGACATGCATTCTCTATTTTTTCTACTGGGAAACTGTAATATAACATCAGAACATTGTCTGAAGATGAACACTTTTATTTGAGCCTAATCTGAGTAGCATAAAGTCTTAACTTTTGCATAAACCAAGGCAAACACCAGGACATTAAAGTAATTAATCCAGTCTATGATGAGTTCCTCGCCTCGAGCAGTTCATGCACATGAACTATTTGAATCAATAATATGAGCAAGAACCCGCCAAGTCCTCTGGTCTGACTGCTTTAACTTTCAATCATGTCCACCAACTCAATCATTATAAATGCTATAATAGTAATTCTTTTCCAATCGTATTGCATGGATATTACACCAAGTCCGTTTGCAGAAGCTTGTGTTGGCAGACAGGGAGTTCAAAGAAGGACTCCTTGTCAAAAAAATCTTGCACTGTTTTCTGCTCAGATTCCATTTAATTTCCATCTTAATTGTTATAGAAGAACATTTATTATGAAACAATTTCATCATTCTGCCAACATTTGTTAGTTTGTGTGTAGTAAATGTCTAAAAAAAAATAAGACTATAAAAAAGTTGGCTGAAACTTAAATCTCCAGGATGGAGATTTGAGTTGAGGAGCATCCTGCAGCATGAAGAGGAGATGGCAGTACACCGGACACGCAAGCAGAATGAGGTACAATTATGAAGCACTGTGCAATCAAGTGGGTCTCTGACAGGCTGAGCAGGGTCTGATGAGCCAGTGTGTCACTCTGGAGCTCCAGGGATCTGCAGCTAATCAGCTACCAAAGAGGGAGGGGCTGGAGCAGCGCAATCGCACAAACCCTCCATCACCACGCCAGGAGAAAGGCAATCACCAGGCCATTTCCATGTGCTATTATTCCCACCTCCACCCTCAACCTTCGACTCTGAAATCAAGGTCCACAGACGACCAGGGAAGCGCGAGATGGATGCAAAGGTGGCTGGCGGGTGCAATCAAATGAAGTGCTTGGGAAAAAAAGAGTAGAAAGAAAAGAAAGAAAGATTTTTCTCCAAGTCGTTTTGTTCAAGCAATTTAATTTCTTTGCATAATCATAAATACATTGGAAATATGGGGGGAAAAGACTGAATGGGGCTCATTTGCTTCACAACCAGCAGCTCATACCATTCTGGTGATTGGGTTTGCAAATTGAAATGCATGTCTTGTAATACAGTGTGTTGAGCAGATAGGTGTATGGGTCAACATAGGTGAAAGACAGGAGTTATCATTTTACTCGGGCAAGGGATTACCACAATGAGCCCACGCCATAAGTGGAGAGCTAACAGTTTGTCTGTTAGGAAAAAAGGAACTGTGAATGGGACCCAAACAAAAGATGGTCTTTTACTTTTTTAAAAGAACATGAATTCAATTGGTATTTCTTTTCAGAAGGACAGAAAGATCGGGAATTAAAGAATTGGGAACAGGAGGTGTCTTTTCTGTTGCTGTGTTACCTATAATATGAAACAAAAATTAAATAAAGTCTGACAGACAAACTGCATGACGGTGTTCATAATTCTCCAAAGCGCATAATTATAGATAACATTGCATCTATTGTTTTAGTTTTGACAGTGGCCAGAGAGACTCACTCCAGGATCCACTTAGAAAAGTAAACACACTCATACACCAGCCTCATCTTGTCGTCTCATACTATTCAACCATGGCAGAATATTGACAAATAACGTGAGGTCTCTAATCTGTCTTTGCTCAAGAGACCAAAGATCAAGATCAGACATCCAGCTCATGGTTTCATAGCCTCCTAAAGCCCAAGATAAAGGACACATGAATTAGATAAAACCATACAAGTGTTTAAAGTCTTTCCCCTTTTTTTGTTTTATGACATCCTCCTTAATCCTTTGGGAAAAGGATGCACATTTGACAATAAAGAAATTCTCTTTCATAATATGAACTTTATGCACCGAGTCCTGTATAACATCTACAATTTAAAAAATTTCAGTTGGGAGCAAAGACTTTAATCAATGATTCATTTGGATTTATCTCAGGCTTTGAATAACGATTCTCAACATTACTGAGAATGTTTGTTCAGTCAAGAAAAAATAAAGTAGGAATACAATTTCTAAACGCTAACACTTAATCCTCCTCAAATAACTTGTGTGACCAAGGTTCAAAATGTGCAATTTAATGTTTGAATAGCAAATGAAAAAAGTGATAAATCAAACAAATGAGAAATTAGAGACATTCTTTTCTGAATCTCTCTCCTGTGTTCCTTAAACAAAAGCAATGGAAGGAGCCACATTGAAGTAATTACTTCTCTGGCAGACAGGCCCTCCATATAGTGCAAAGGGACCCAGAGCTGGACATTCACTGAACACTCATTCCCTGATACTAACATAATGCCAATTATTTTAATGTGGTCAGTTATACATATTGCCAAGAAACCAAGAAAAGAAAAAAGGTCCTTTGGTGTAAATAGAAGCTGCACTTAATACATCTGCAGCAGGGCTTTGCTGAAACTGCTGTATTTATTATGATTAGGCAGACATTGAACAGTTATCATGTGATGGTTCATTTTATTATTATTTTTATTGGCAACCACTTCTCCCCAAGTTGGGGAATTCTAGTCTAGAATTCTAGACATTCAAATGACTGGCACTTCCAAATCCATCTATCCATCCATTTTCTAACACTTAGTGCCAAACGGGGTTGCAGGGGGGCTGGAGCCAATCCCAGTTGTCAATCGGCAACCCCACACATATAGTTATATATATTGTGTACGATGGGTGTATGCCTACAAAATCAAAACCCTCTACGGTAAAGGTTCATATATATATATATATATGATTTCTGACTAAAATGGCAGACGGGAGGATATTTATTGGATGCTCAAGCAATGAAAATAATCAACCTTATACACTACAGATGCGTCATTAAATTTGCATATGATTACCACAGCATTGGTTCAATTGATCCTTTTCATCAACAGATAATACTTGCTGATTGCAGATTATTTTGGCACAGAGGGATTTTATGGTGCACTGTTCAGTCTTAGTCAGAAGCAGTTATGAGTATCACTCATATTTTTCTTCTTTTATATAGAAATTGGCCAGCATTCATTGAGATATTCTATGTTTTTTTTCTTTGGACAAGTAAAAGTGGATCTGCAAGGTTATACATTTGCAACAGAACAAGATACTAAGCAGCATTTCTTTGTTTGGTTGGTTTTTTTTTTGTTTTGTTTTGTATATTTGAAAGATTGGTGGGAGATTTTGTAATCAGGCATTTTTACATGACTGATATCCAATAAACAAAAACAATAAAAAAAAAATATTCTAAAAACTCAGCATAGGTGAAAACATTTATCTCTAATATAGATGAACATGAGTTTATTGTCTGTAAAGTGCCTGTAAAATATTGCACACCAAAAAAGAAAAAAATGACATTTCTATGGCTGTAAACAGAAAAACTTCAGACTGGAAAACATGATTTAATAACAATCACAAGTCTAATTCTATCTTAACTCTGTGAAATAGAATATTGATTTAAATTAAAAAGACCTGCTGCTTAATTACAAGCTACAGTTTCCCCTTAGTTAATGTAGGTTGCCATCTAGGTGGTTACTATGACAGCCATTCGTATTTCTGAAAGAGTAATAAACCTGCAGGACAGTTAAACACTAGCTTTTCTGGCCTGACATTAAAGGCCTTAATTCATACAAGCGTCACTAATAGCTTTACCAAAATGTACTGCCAGCTTAAAACCGCCCACTGTCTCTCCTCTCCCCTTCCCTGTCAACAGTAATCTCTAGCTTGTTCCATATATCTGAAGGTGGTGGGTCACATGCAGACAAGCTGTCTTGAGATGAGTCACAGGGGAACATTTTGTGGTTAACCACACTGTTCTCGAGTTACAACCTGGACAGATGATCGCCAGCTGATGCAACACTCCCAGAGACCATCGCAGATTGTCTTGCTTGCACACAGTGTAGGTGCTGAGTGGAATCTTCTGGGTATTGGCTGTGTTAACTAAATTGACACTGGCTTACAACCTTCTGACTATCCATCAGTGGAGGGGCAAGCACAGGGGCCAGAGAGGTAACCCTCCTGAGTCTAATGCACTTTCTTTGGTAGTCCCAGCATTTGTTACTGCCAGGATGAAAAAGGAAAGAGAAGAGGAAGAGGATAGTGAGGCAAAATGCCGAGAAAAGGATATCTACCCCTCTCAATATTTCTGAGATACTCATTCATTTGTAGTGTTTTTGACCAGAGGAGGATTGTCTTATCTGTTCCTCCTCTTCCTCTCTGGGGGAAATAGAGGGTGAGTCTCCTTTAGCCTACTCCCTCACAGTTGATTAGTAACTCCTGCTCTACCCATACGCTCCAGGGATTCTACGCCAGCTCCCCTTATACATCCCCTTGTCATGCACACACTCCTTTGCTTTCTCTTCTTCCCTCCCCCTCCTTAACACATGCCCGTGCGCACACATCTCCCTACAGTCATGGAACAGCAATTTGGGGGAATCACACAAGCAAGACCTGACATTTGCAGTGCACCTATAACAATGAGAGCTTGATTAAAAGGGCATAATGAAGCGGTGTCTCCCTCTATTCTTTGTCCTTGGCCCAAGTTAAACAGGATTTAAACCTGTGCACTGCAGCTGATACCTCCACTGTCAGAATTTGATTGCCTTAAACCAGGAAGAAGAAAAGGTCTTGCTGCTGTAATGCATGTGTAAAACTGTATGTAACCGAGGTGTCAGAGGTGAGCAAGTTTACACAGACCGTCTTGGCACAGATAAGGTGGACGCTTACACGGTGATGGAAACCAGAGCTAATACTCCTCCAGTGAATGCAGTGGTGTTTGAAAGGCACAGGAATAAAGCTGGGTTTTATCTGGCTTGGGGCAACGCACAAAAGGAGCCAGCAATGCAACGTGGTGAGTTTTAAAATTGGGATCAAAAGGTTCAGGCTAATTAACCGGCTAAATAAGAGTCCCCTAGCTTCATCTGAGTAACTGCTGTCGTGTTTCTCTCCTTCCTCCGTCTCTTTTGCTGCAGTGCTTTGCACGCCCATGGTGTGTGCCTAGTTTGCCAACATATAGAGTGTGTCTGGAAAAGTGAAGACAAATTGCTCCCCGTGCTGAAATGTAAAAAATAATCACCAAATTACCTCCAACAAGATCATTCTAATTAACTATGTTATATTACTAGCGTGACCCTGAAAATAAAATGCCCTTTGATCAAGCTTTTCATTTTCATTTTTTTTTTCCCTCAACTGTTTTGAAATTATTTAAGTTTTCCAGCAGAACCCCGAGGAGGGCTGCGATGGGAGAGTCAAATGGAAAGGACAAGGGCACATAATAAAGACAAATGACTTGAGGATGAAATTTGATTCATTGCCTTGCTACAGAAACATTCACAAGGAAATAGTCAACATTGACATGCCTTGAATTTCAAAACAGTGTTAAATCAAAAAAGCAGAGTCTGCTTTATGACACTGAGACTACGACAGGTACTGAGGTTCTCAAGCTAATTTATTGATTATAAAAATCACGTTGGTGATGAATGTGTCACTGATTGTTTTTTTGTTTGTTTGTTTTTTTTTACAGATTGTAGTTTTTCTTTATCCAACATCACCAACACATTTCAATCATTTTAAGCCAATGATGACTTGCATCGGCTCAGTCATATAATGTGCTCAGATACCTGTGTCATATTCAAAAGATTTCAATCAGTCTGTGAGAACACAGTGTCTAAAACCAGCTTAACCAGACTGACACATGATTACTTGCTGGTCATCCTGCTAACACACAAAAAATGCAAGGTTGGGTTTCTATTCCTGTGGTTTAAAACCGAGGCATTCAAGACACTTTCAATGTGATTATTACAGGTTTTAACTCCTTTCTTTGTTTTCCCTTTATCATATTTTATACATTTGCTTGTAATAATTGTCCCAGCATTTCTTTTTTTACTTAACTATCTCTCTTTTTCTATCTTGAGCAAAGCCATATGTTCACTTCAAACAATAAATTGTTCAACAGAAACTGGTCACCAGTGTTAATGACTTTTGCTTCGATCTCTGAATACAAAGAAGCCCATAGGAGTTTTGATTGTGATGCTCACTGTGTCAGTCCCTAAACAATGTCTGTCTGTAGCCTATAATTATCACAACAGGTGCTTCTGCAAAAATGTAAACTAAAGGTTTGCTACTTGGAATGTAAACGCGTTGATGTTTTGCTGATTTGATAAACTGACCCTGAAAATTCATTGAAAAGTCATGAATTTAACCTTAAAGAGTTTACAAAT
Organism: Kiunga ballochi; assembly: GCA_037177335.1. NCBI lineage: Eukaryota > Metazoa > Chordata > Actinopteri > Atheriniformes > Pseudomugilidae > Kiunga > Kiunga ballochi. The sequence goes on from JBAMIG010000006.1 coordinate 7,706,079, forward strand.
AATAGCTATAAATGCTTTTTTTCTTCTAAAATACAAAACTCTTATGGACCTTTACTAAAAACCAATGGCAACATTTTTTACATTCATCAGGAATTCACCACCTTATTTATATCAATAGACAGAACCATATGCTTGTAGCAGCCCTTTCACTGCGGCACATCTACTTTGTAGTATGATATGAAAACACCATCTGGTGTGTGAGCAGCAGCTAAGCTAAGCTAGCTGGGGCTAGATAGGGACCTGCTGTGTCCCAGGATTATCTTACTGGTTGGTAGATCCGCTCTATTAGCCCCTAGTGGCTCGGATTATTGGATGATCATTATTATGCGTGGCTGAATTTTGAGATAGGTCAATTACTTGGTTGTATGTTATTAACACACAGAAACTATTTTAGGAGCATTACACAATAACTATGTCTTGAAAATAAACAGTTTAGTCCAACTTTGATTAACAGTATGACTATATAACTTGTTGACTGTCTTTATTCATCATACATTAGAATAAATGATCAAACATTTGCAGATGCTTCTCAGAAGAAGTTAAATGTACCTTTACAGTGCGGCTAAACAGAATAACAGACGAGTAGAAGACTGTTCATTCAGACTTGTCCTCCGCTCTACAAAACGAACATCTGCCATTTCTCATCAGCGAGATTGAAGCTAATGATGAGCCATGAATGTGCTGACAGAGAGAATGGAATTGATTGTGTACAAGAGGTCCAGTGAAACCAGACATATGTTTTGGAAAATGTTCAGGATGCAGCGAGAGTTTACGGGACGCATGTCTGTTTGTGTGTGTAAAAAGATCTACAAGATAGCAGCGAGTGAAGGAGGCAGAAAATGGGCCTCCCCTATTTCTTTAGCAGTACGTTTTATCCCTCTGTGCTCGTGCTGATGTACATGGAGGAGTGCCTCAGCACAGGTGAAACCACCACAGTGTTCCTCCTATTTCAACCTCTGCTTGCACTAACAGATAATGGAATTACACATCAAAGTAGCTTCTCTGTGTATCCAATTCCTTTGTGACCTCTACTAGTCTTTGTTCATATTCACCACAACTCCACACTTTCAAGCCTCCATCAGAAAGCTTCTCTCCCCTTCTTCTATATCTGTCTGTGGGGGTGGGGGGATTAAATTTTGATGCAAATAAAAAATTCATTTCCACTCAGCAGCTGATGGCCATCTTAATTTGATAAAACATTTGATGCTATAAATCTTCATTACACTTTCTCATCACTTAACACACTTTCTTCTTTCCTTACTGACCCAACTATACCGTAATCCTCTGGGTAATCTTTAATACAAATCTACCTATGGATCTTACTTAAAAGTAGAATTTTAAAGCACCATCAGAGAATTTCACAGGATCTTAAAATGTGTCTGAGTCATTTCAGATGAGACGTTTATGCAAATTGTAACGAAGAGGATCTTGGAACATGAGAGTGGAGGGTATACTCCCCATAGCTCCAAAGAACAGTGAATTACATTAGAAAATATGAAGAAAAAATACTCCCAGTCTCTCTCTACTGCTTGTGCAGAGATAACGACAAGCCAGTGAAGTGGCTCTGTGTTTGAAAACTTCAACCAAGAGTGGCGACCACAAACCCGACTCATTTCACTGAAGCTTGTGAGCACCCATGCTGCACACAGCTTCAAGTGCTGCACATTTGTTAGCTCACATTGAAACTTGGAGCCTGTTTCACAGCTAACGTTTTGCCATACCAAAGCCTTTTAGGAAACATGCATGTGATTAGATAACATTGAGGCAGAGTGATGAGCTAAGTAAATAGAATCAACATAAAATCATGAAGGAGATTGATTAACTGGCACTGATTAAGTGTTTTATTTATATTGTAGATAAAGTAATTGATTATTCAATAAATCCTTGTCAGGCAGTGACTAACCTTACAGAGAAAAAGAGGCAACAAATGATGAATTAGTTTCATCAGTGCACAGATGAAGGAGACAAAGCATGATAAACTGTCATTATTGGATGCTTTAACAATAGATTAACTGTAATTTAAGTATGTTATGATTATATTTTCACATTTCTGCACTGGACTGCGCCTTTGTAGAGACCAAAGCAAGGTATGCAGGGCATTACGAAACAAAAGAAAGACTGCCACTTCATGAGGTTACAGAATGAAAGTGAAAAAACAACCATCTCATTCAATTAATTCATGTGTTTATGACTTTTATGATTCTTATCTTTATGTTGGCAAACATACAAATAATCTGCAGGCACATGTAATCTAGAGGAAAAGGAAAATACCTAAAACCCTTGCCTTGAACACGTTTTTAATTTTGTAACAGAAAAATCTCGTTCCCAACTAAAAGGGCTCCTCGATAAGATGAAAGGTTGCAAAACATGTCAGAAAAAAGATACAGAGAACAGAAGCAGAGGGAAACCAAAGAGAAGTGCAGCATGTTAGAGGACAAATACAGAAGTAGGCTTTTTGTTCCCTCCAACAGACAGAAGCTGCTGAATGAGACGGAGCGACCATCTGGCCTCAACTTAGAGCAATGCACTGTAAAAGCACTAAAATCAATGGCAACAACTCTACCTTGGATGCCCACCATTACCCAGATGGTGTACTTAGAGAACTGCAAGCCACCTTATGAAAAGCAGTCATAGAACAGACACACAGCACTGGGCTCAAACTTCACCGCCCACCTTGAAAAATTTCACTGGTTTGCTTGGGTTTGTGACCAATGCTGAGAGGCGACATTACCAGCCCTGCACTGACTGTAGAGCTCTCTGTTGGTTTCAGTAGGGTGGCTGTGACACAGAGCAGCCGAACAGACTTCTACAGAAAGTACCAAATTACAAAAAGAAAATACCAGTCCACGAAATATCCACTCCAAAAAGCGCTCAACCCTAAATGAATCTGTAAACAGAATACTAATGATCCCTCTCAGAAAAAAAGCAAGCTACATGTTTGCAATAACACACACATTTTGCATATTTCATGCACACCCTCAAGCTTTTTTGCTATGATAGATAAAATTGAATTATGTAAATGGTATTTTTATTGAAAGTGTTGTATATTTTAGGATTTTCACACAGGCAAAAATAGATAAATATACCCCAACGGCCGTACACAAACACTCAGTTGCAAAAGATCATGAAAGAAGGAGGCCTTTTGAGTTTGATTGTTTTTTTTTCTTTTCTTTTCTTTTCTTCTATATTTTGTCGAGGTGAATCCGGCAGCTCTCTTTCAAATACACAAGCAAAACAAATTAAAACTTGCTCCCATCACAATCTATAAAAAGCAATAGTGCAAGTCTAGCACTTTTCAGGGTATATTTGACTCTGCACTTTGACATCTTTGAAAGGAGAGAAAACAAAGCCTGCCAAATCTATTTCAAGTTTTCATTTCAGCTGCCTCATAGAAATAAAATGTAAAAAAAAAATCAGGGAATAAAATGCCCTTTTCACCAGACAACTTCACTTCAAAGCAGAAAAAGGCATAACAAGATGCAGATTCCAAAAACACCATCAACGTCTCCTAACATTAGTTTAGGAAAACATGGATACAGCAGTCACTCAGAGACAGTGCTAGGCCTCCCTGATACCTGCATATAATGTCCAACTATTAACATAACTACTAATATTTTATATTTTCTAAATCGTGCTTTTTTTTAGTTTAACTACAACCTTGCAAATATAATCAGGAGCATTTTTCCACCATTAGACATCCCGCAGCTAAATGATTGCAACATATAAACAGCAAATAACTTTTATAAAAGAAATACCCGGTCAGAGACCACCCACTGGGCTTGCCAGAAATTACGTTTGAGTTGATAATTTGCAGATGTGTCAAAGAAAGAAAAAAAAAACTTCTTTAGCAATGCAATTTAGAGCTGTCCAAATACAAGCTATGGAGTGCGCAATTGTGCACTATGCATCTACTTTCACCCATCTAGAATACAAAAAGCTCCGTTCCATTAAAGATACTGCCTGTACGCCGGCTGTTGTAGTGGTATGTTAATGTGGGCCAGTGCCATTTTGAGTAATTGCAGTGAATGGCACTCCGCCAAATGTCAAAAACGATTCGCCTCCTCACAAAAAAAAAGAAAGAAACGCATTGATCTTTATTCTGCCCCTGTCTCTTGGCCGCGCAGAAGGTTTCATCGCGTCGCCAGCCTCCAAATGACAATTCCCACATTGTTCCTGAGTAATCTGAGCAAAACAAAGCAAGCAGAAACTTGGCTTCCTTTTTCCCTCTTCTCTTTTGTCTCCGAGTTTTTAAAAGGAGGAACCATGATTCAACTTTTTTGTCAATAACTTTATATAAGACTTTAAAATAATTAAAACACACTTTTTTTCTTAAACTGTTGACACAAATTAACCAAAGTTTAGGGTGTTGTGTAGGATTTTATTATTTTAAACAGTGCTCATTAACAGACTGTGCTGAAGAGTCGTACTTCCAGAAGGCGATCTGTGGCAGAGCATATCTGGTGACTCAACATGCTGGCCGCGGAAAATGGAGAACACAAGGCAGAGTGCAAAGAGGTCACAATGACCCATGTTTTCTTGCACCGTACCTGAGCAAAGAAGGAATTTACTATATTCCATAACGCTAATGTGTTATGTGCACGTATCTCCTGTTGCATAGCTTATTGGTCATCCCTTGTTTAGGTCAAATAATGCAGATCAAACTATGGGTCTCAGTAAATGAAATAGATTGCTCATTTGGTATACATAAACTAACAGTTGATGCCGTGAAAAGCAGCTCAAGACTCGCACCGAAATGCGCTCATTAAGGAGAAACTTTCAAGGTGACAATGGAAACGTGTGTGTGTGTGTGTGTGTGCGCGTGTCGATGTGAGCGCAACTTACCTATTCGTATAACATGAGGCATCCCACAAGAGTACTGAATCCAAAAGAGGCATGCAATCAGCGATGTCCAATATTCCAAAATCGCACTCCGAGGAGACTGCCAAGTAATTCGCATGGTTGCAAAGTCTGAGGTTCCACTTTTTAAAAAATTCCAAAGACGAGTCAGAATTGCTCATCAAAACTAAATTCAGCAAAACATGTGGAATCGGGTGGCTGCGAACACTCTGCACTCATTGTACTTCGTGCACCATTCTCCTTGGGTTTCTTTTTCTATTTTTCATAAGTCTAAAAGAGGACTCGATCAGAATGGAGTCTCCAGTCCCTCACATACGCATCAGCGAAGCACCTGCAAGTGCAGGCTGCAACAATTACCCTGCTAGTGTCTCTCTGTGTCCTCCTACCGACAATGCTATCTGTCTACAGGCAAGAACCACGGCAATAGCCGCGCAGGACTCCTGCGCCGCTGTGGGTGAGGAACTGCGCCTGCGGAAGTTTGTCTCTCCTAGAATGATTTTGTCCCCCAAAACACAGCAAAACTACAGACTACGCCATGAGTGCTGCGGAATTTTCAACACACTGAGGTCACTAAAAAAACGTTTCTTGCAATTGAATCACTCCAGTCCTTCGTTCCACTTCTGATGGCAGCTCAGAAGGAAACTCGCTCCGCTCCAGTTGCGCACGGTTATTGCCCTCCGCTAGTTACAGGAGAGCGTGCATCTGTTCCAGAAGGGTTCCCTGTTACACTGTTCATTTTACAAATGTTCTAGTTTGGGCTGAAAGGAAAGATAGTGCCGAAAGCCGTGTATCTGCGTGCGTCTGACGACCCTCCACGGTGCCACTAGAGGCACGCGTCGTTACGCATTGTTGTCAACTATGTCCAAGTGGTCTGAGTGAGAGAGATCTGAACGACAATCGGGTTCTTTTCTAAAATATAAATATCATTTGTTTAATAAAAATGCTTTATTATCTCTCAATTTTATCACAACGGGGTTTTTAATGTTTTATATGTTTATGAATGTTTTTCTCTCAAGAATTTTACAGATAAAATTATTTTCTTTGCACTGATGAAGAAATTGCAGCATCTTTTACTGCCCCAGGCAAAACGAAGGAAACTCTCAAACGGTTTCCACGGCTGGGAATAAGAGAATGTATTTGCATGTTAGAAATAAGTTTTAATGCGAGTAATGCCCATTGACAAAAAGCCGTCTTCTTATAGCTCCTATCTGAGACGTTCCATCTGTGTCACTGAGTAGGTACATTAATCCCTGGTAAGTGCTTGGTGCATATTTGCCTGTCCATTTTTCATTCCCTGCAAAAAGCTGTCAAGCAAAAACTGCAGTTTACATTCAAATTCATGCAGGAGGGGTGCTGCTCTTGTCTCCCTCATCACTGCAGTAGTGAGGTGAAGCTGGAATTGTTTGTGGTAAAGATATCAGTGCATTTAGCCCGAAAGGATAAAACCAGGTTGTAGGAGACAGTCACAGCCTATACCATTAAATTTAAACTTATCAAGCATCTTTCTTCTTTTCATTTGTGGCTAAAACAAAACAAACAAAAAATGTTATACTGCATCAACAAAAGCAGATAGTTCTACCACAAATAGTTTATCTCATTAATGACTTGCACTTATTAGGCATATCTTGAAAAATGCACTGCTACTTTTTGTTACTTTTTCTTTTTGCTTAATACAAGCTTTTGATGAGAGAGTGCTGCGGCTCATTGGTTTTATTTTTCTGTTTGGAATGGGGGAGAGGAATAAACTGTGCATCAGGGGGCACGCAAGCAAGAACAAGCCAGACTCACTGCCATTGCATATTCATGTCTCCCAGAGCAGATTTATCGCCTCTTGGCACAATGTAAGGACTATCAACGTGAGTTATGTGGCCCGGCTCTCGCATTATCGAGATTCATTGACTTGCTGCTCTTTCAAATACAAAATGTACACAGCTCGAGCAAACAAGACATTCTGGGTCTGTGGGTGCCCTCTATAGTGAGACGGCAGTCTGTGCTCTCAATCACATCGGCTGATAACTTGAGAGTCAGGAGCAGGAAAAATCCTCACTGTGACACAGAGGAAATGCTAAACATAAAATTTAGTGACTCAGTCACTTTTTTACATCTTAAGTAGTTGTTAAACAAAATAGATTTAAGTTGTTTCTGTTCTTTATGGCAGCTGGCATTAAATCTTTATGCAGTCTTGTCTGCTTGTCTCTGTAAAAAGATCCATATGTTATAATATGTCTGCCATTATGAGAAATTGTGAAGTTACAGTTTAACTGTGCCAATCCTTGAATTTTTTAAACTGCTTAGATTGTTACAAGCTTTGAAATGGGGGGTTAAAAAAAAGTATTACTTGGGTCAGAGTGGTTGATATTGACGAGAGCCCTGAAACTAAAAGAAAATGTGACAGTGTAAGACAGTGAGATCTGTAAATACAACCACTGTTGATATAACTCCAGTCACTTCTCTGTAAATTGAGAAGTCATTTAATGTAGTTCCTTTTAAAAAAAAAAGGCATACACCCCAGCACAGTCTGCTCATTTTTTCTTTTTCTCTGCAAAATAATTGCTGTTGCATTTACAACCAGTAAGGAATCAATGCCTCGCCTGGCAAGTTGATCATCACTAATAGCTCCTGAAACATCAAGTCTCCATTGTAGAGCAGGAGACATTGACAGGAAGTGTACTTATGTTACTCAATCGATCAAATTTTGTTTTGTTTTGGTTTTTTTTTTGTTTTTTTTTTAAAGGGGGTATTGGAAAATTTTTAGCAATGAGAAGGAAAAATCAATTGTTACGATGCCTTTCACCGCTTGCTTGCAAGCCGGCTATTGGGTGGAGAAGATGTGCCGTCCGTGCAGATGTTAGATTGTTCATGATTATGTGAAAAAAAATTGCTGCTGCTTCGATTGAGTCTAACAAATGAATCATGTGAAACATTTTATCTATTGATTCAGCTTTTCTCCCAAAGAGCAGCATTAAGAACTCTGTCACAAGACTGAAGCTCCAGATCGAACATCTTCCCACAACAATAGCCAATGGGAACTCATCTTTAAGTCTAACCAAGATATAAATTCATGCCTGCCTTTTATGAGTGTTTTCAACAAGGTTCACTTTTTTGAAGTGGCTTTATGTACAAGAAAAGATTATTATTTTATCATGACTAAAAACTCCACTTTTCATACTATGAGAGAGTAGTATTGACCCCTTTGGGAAAAAAGTGATTAATCAAAAAAAGGTTTAAGACTTAGACTTGATACCTATGTATTTCAAATATGTGTGTTTTTCCAGTAGAAATAGCAGCCAAATGACGCGGTACGTCTTATCATGACAGGGTTTATGGCAACCGCATTACAGCAAGTCCACAGTACCCATGCTGCTTTGGTAGGCAGAGACAGATAATTAAATGTCGATTTACCTTCTTCGGGGCTACTTCAGCAATTCATTTGCTTTTCTGACAGACCGAACACTTACGGCTTCACGGTTTTATGATTCAAGGCGAGGTGCGACGTGCAGACAAGGTTATGAAGAATTGGCCCAATTCTGCCTCTGATTGCAACGTTTACCACTGTTCTAGAATGTGCCGGCTTGGAGTTAGAGACCGCTCAAGATGTATGTGCTGCTGCTGATGCATGTGGCGGTGGTGTGATGAGGAGAGGGGAGACAATCACAACCCTGATCAGTCATCCAGACAGTCTGCAAGATGGGGAACGACTGCTGGTGGGGTTCAGCCACTGGTTATAAATGAGATAGGCACATAGTAATAATAGATTCCCGACCAACCTGATTTATCAATTGAAATATTAGCAGTATCATCCTTATTATCCCCGTCATCTGTCTTCAAGTAGGTACTGAAAGTCAGCTTATAAAGAGATGCAGGTTTTTTACATTGTAGATAGGAGAAAAACCATTTCATAACCTTTAAAGTAGTATATTCACAGTTGACGTGAATAAATGCCTCAGCAAAAAAAAACACGATGAATGTCATGATTACAAAAGTGTGCCTGTCAGCTTGTCACATTCCAGAAGAAGAAAAACGAAAAGTATCTTCCTCTATAACAAGCCACAGTTGTTAATTTCTCTGTGACTAGTCCTTGATGTCCAAGGAGACCTTTAAGGTCAAGTAGGCGAATGGAGAATTAAAATCACACTTGAACTCTTCTGCTGAAGAACCTATAAGTGCAATCAAAGAGTGATTAATTTTCTCACAAAATGCTCGGTGATTATTCTTGACTCATGAGCACAGTGTATGCATCACTGGTTTTGGCCTACTCAGACTCAGAATGCAGCAGGATCAGGATGCTATTTTTCTCTTTGATGAGGTCATGGTTTTCTGCCATGTCAGTATTATGCTTTGGATGTAATGCTTGTTTAATCGTCTACCACGTAGATTAATTGTATGTCTTAAAAAGCAGTGCAGTATGGACTTACAGATGTTATTTTAATTCAATCTTTCTTTTTGTTTTCTACAATATTTATATCTTGCCTGGATTTTTATCAGGTGGCATTTTAAATAGAAGTAATTAAGGGCTACTGCAGGTGCGTATCTTGAACATATTTACAATATGTCTGTAGAATAATACATATTCCAGCTATTATCAAGCAAAAGGTATATTTATAAAAAATATTTTTAATATTAATCCACTTATAATGAAATAAAAACTAAACTTATATTCCTTTTAAAATATAAAACATTGATAATTTTATTAGAGAATGACGTGTTAAAATGAAACTTTTTTATTACATTGATACTGGATGGATAGTGAGTTTTCTCTTTTGATCAGGATGTGTGAAGATATTTTTACTTCAAGGGTAAAAGAAGAGGTCTTCCAACACCAGTTTAAAGTAACATACATGTTTTTTTTTCTTACAAAAAGTCTGACATCTACACAAATCTAGAGAATCTGTGTGGAAATTACAAAGTCAGACTTTACTTTATAAAGATAACTAAGACACATTCCCTCAGACATCATCAAACATCAGGATCTGAATATAAGACTTGCAAAAGGATATGATACAGCCTATGTGAAAGGTGAAAGGTTAACAGAATGCATGAGACAATGGAGATGTTCAACATGAACACGACTGCATGTGAGATACAAAGCAGAGTGCAGAATTAGCAGGCAATATGACAACAGGGCAACAGAGTTGTTTGCATTATTTTCAGTCTCCACTGACAGTAATGCAGTCTGGCACATTACAATAATTTACCATGACTTTGCTGATGAACCATGTTGTACTATGTGTTAAAGAGATAAAGAAAAACTACAAGACACACACACTCGCACACATTTTATTTATGAAAAATGCTGAAAATGTAGCAAATGAAGGCGGGTAAGGTTAATTATAACTCCTCTCTTACCCAGTATGGTACACAGAGCTACAGTATACGTGCCCACAAACCTTCGCTGTTAAGATTATAACTTATGCCAAGCCTCCTGCAGACTGTCAGCTTTAGAGGTAAAGACTATTCGTATAAACATATTGCTAATTAATGTGGATTTAGTTTAGAACCATAGAAAGGCCATCAGTGAAGCACAATTAAAATGTATTTGTTATTAGAAGGTTCTTTAAAGAAAAACAAAGCAAATGCATGGTATCATGGCAAGTATTGCAAATGCTCCAGCAGCCAATAGCCACTAGGCTTTGTCTGGAAGGTTATCTTCACTTCTTAGTTCACTCATGTAGCCTATGTTTCAGTGAAGGAAGAAGAGAAGTAGTGACAGCCACAGCATGATTAGATGCTATGTCTGCAAATATTGCACAGGCAGCTGAATGGGGCCAGCCTTTGTTGTTGTTTACACAGCATTTGCTCATCATTAGACCTGGATATTCTGGTGTGCTACTTCTTTTATAATAATTCAAATGAATATATCATAAATACTGCACATGTGGCTTTCAGCCAGAATTTTGAAGTAAGACTCAATTACCCTCACTGACCCTGTCAAATACAAACAATGAGACGTTAATTATATGCAGCATGCAACCCTGACAAGCTTAGTGACTTCAAACCCACATTATAAATGCAATTTCATCTCGTTTTTGTGTGTGTCTACTAAATAAGTGTCTCATTAGTAAATCTACAACAATATAAAGCAGGTATTGGGTGCAAGTGTTTTTATCACTTTTACCATTGCTGACACATGTGACACGGTGACCGCTTGTCTAACATGTGTTGACACAACACAAACGTAGTCTTTTCATGTTGTCTGGTTAGACTGACCAATACATTTCCTGTTTATAGGCAGGCCATAATGATGGCTTTTGAGTAAACCTAAGTCTTAATCACTCACATCCATCTACAGAAATTAAAGTACCTGTCAAAGAATGTATCTCAGCAATTTGAAACGTGCTTGAAAGTGTGCACAATACGGTGATCTGCACACTTGCATGCTATCACATTGGCAGTTATGAGTAATTGCACCCTACAGCAATCCTTACCCCTGGACAACTTTTAATTATGTTACAAAGTGTGCTTGCTCTCCTGCATTAATACGGGAGTCTTGAATGATTACACGCTCTCTGGTGTTGTACATGAACTACCTTAAATCAGTCATGAAACACGTTTATGAATCTCATTAAATAAACTAACACCATGTTATTTGTTGATGTGGGTTGGCTTTATCCTCTGTATGATGTATGATAAGAAAATGAAAAAATAATGCACAGCAAAATTGTAGGTTTTACAGAAATTGAAAGGCAGCAGAACTGCAGTCTTTCTTTAAAAGAGAGAGAATACCAGCAGTAGACTGCTGACAATATGAATGAATGAACTCACTGTAGCATATTCTTTGTGATCCTTGGATCATTTATGTCTTGTATGACCTATTCCTGAAACATCCCTCCCTGTATAGATGAATGTGTGTGTGTGTGTGTGTGTGTGTGTGTGTATGTGTGTGCTGTCCATCACTGTGGGAGCAGATGAGTGTGAAGTGGAGCACATATGAACCAGCAGCATGTCACTCACAGCTTCATGTTGGGCAAGTCCCTCTTGTCACACTTGAGTCAAGGAGCCTGCTGAGGTGTGACTGCCTCACAACTACCTCTGAGAAACACATCAAGATATAAAAGATAAACCTGTATTTTCTCCCATATTGTTTTTATTGTCTTTGTACAGCCAATAATATAAAAAAGAATAGTTTTATTATGCAGCCCACATTTTATAGCATAGAGGCACCAGATCTTGTTCAACTACAATGTGAGATCAGCTTAATTAGCTTAATAATTATTTGTTTATATATATAACTGTAAGTGATACAAACTAAGTTTTCCAGAGAGCATCTGTAAGACAATTGGGGTACATTTAATCAGATTGCATGATTATGAAACCCTGTGTTTGAGGTTTTATTGAATATTTAAAAGTTTATGATTTCAAAGCATTTTGTTCCTCAGACATATTGTATGAATGGTTATGGCTCTTCTCTTCATGGTAAGTACACTGAAATAATGACCCAGTACACCTACTACTAATCACTGAGTGGGTTAAGAAAAAACTGTAATTAGAGACAGGGGTCATTTGGAAATGTGCTCCTTTAATCAATGTACACTGCACTGTGTTGCCTTAATCAAAGATCGTGTACATGGATAATCGCTACAAGTGAACCTTGCCAGGCTGAAATTTGCATATATTGAGTTAGAGGAGTCAGTCTCAGTCAGATTTGATCCAGGAGATCATCGCCTTTTATGTCATCTCTGCAGAGTATAGAAATTCAAGAGTGATTTTGAAACAGTTTTCCATTACTCAGTGTGGTTAGTTTGATATTTATTGAGTTTAATTAAGAGTTCAGGTAGAATTAGAGTTAGAGATGATCAAAATTCCACTCCTTTATATTTGAATATGAATGAACTCTATAGTGTAGTGGGGAAATGTGGAAACATTTGACCAATACATGTATAAAAACTCTTTATTTATTATCAAACTTTATATTTTCTCTTGGGTCCCCTTGCCCTCCGGCTATTAAAGTAGTTTGCAACTTGTATCGGACACCCTCGGGAATAATCAAAGACTGTTCATTATATAATAGTGATACTGTGATGGAGCACTAATGAATAACCGTTTTAATCCTCGACGCGTTTGCTGAAAAAGTTATTTTTGACATGACTGTTTTATGTTGTAAAAAAGTGAATTAATAAAAACTTGAAAAGAAAGAAAAACTTGGGGAGAATATTAATGGATGCTAAAATATCTATTTAAATAAACCAGTTAGTTTTTTAAAAAATGCTTTCTGAATTTTTTAATGGCCCATATCTCAAAACAATGAAGGTTAAAGCATTGGATAACATTTTTTTTCTTTATTTGGGTTTCTTTTTGTGTACTCTGTGTAAGGAAAGGTCTGTCGAGAAGAAAGAATCTAAGAAAGCAAAATCAACACTTTTCAGAAATGCATCTTCATCAGTTATTTTTACAGCTTGATCTGTTATTTGCTAATGGGTACTGACTTTCCTGTCAAAGTTTCCTTAAAATGGCCCAAGTACTTTACTGCTGTGGTCATAGCACTCATACATAATGGTGTGCAGCAGAAAAGGCTAGGTAGCCATAGTCTGCTGGATCCAGTAGATTTCCAAGCAGTATTCACAACAGAACACCCACTGGAGATCTATTCTTACTTCCTAACAGGTCGAGCTGTTCTGGATTCCTTTCACAAACCAAATAGAGCAAACCAACCTGAAACAGTTTGATCATCAATATTCATTATCTGTTCATAAATTATTATTATTTTTAAACATCCAGCATCACTGAAAAAGAAACACAATAAAACGTCATTATAGAGTCTCCTCTGCAATATAAGATTCACAAAATGAAATATGATGAGTTTTATAGACAAATAAAGTGGAGTGGCTACACTACTAAACATCTGACTCAAGTTTTAGTGTTTTATTAGAGAGTTAAATTTAATTTAGTTTGTATTCATGTTTATTTCATTTCCTCGTTGTAGGATTTAGGATATTTATTCACGCTTAATAAATCAGTTTATTAGCTTTAGAAAAACCTTGAGGTCCTGTCTAAATTACACTTTGTCAGATTAACTTGGTACATTGTTTATCCATCCATCCATCCATTATCTACCGCTTTGTCCCTAACGGGGTCGCAGGGGGACTGGGGTACATTGTTTAATAATCCAGTACTTCAAATCAATAGTTTTACCCAAACATACAAAAGCTTTTAAAGGGGTCTCTTTAGAATATGAATATGAGGTAGTATTATTGACTGGTAAATGAGTGACACTCATGAGTCTTCACCATTAGAAATAAAAAAAATATCAGAAAGTCCTCTCAGAAAAAGAAATGCAATGGAAAATTATGTTTACCAAAAGATGTTTTTTTTCCAACATGCAGATTAAACTTCAATAACATTAAGAATTAAAAGATTGATTACATCATTAAAATACTTTATCTGGACTTTTACTTCACGGTAGAACCCAAGTGACCTTAGAGAATATATTTTTGACCTAATAAAATGTTCCTGTTGTTCCCCACGAGGAACCCATCCATCCACAGCGCTCAGTCCAAATTCATTGTTGTTGAAAGTTGAAGCCTATCTCAGCAATTAGCCGGTGAGAAGCAGGATACACCCTGGATAGCTCGCCATTCCATCACAGGCCCAACACAGAGAGACAAACAACCATTTACGCTCACACTCACTCCTAGGGACAGTTTAGAATGATTACTTAACCTAATGTGCATTTCTTTGGATGGTGGGAGGAAGCCAGAGTACGCATAGCAAACATGCAATCTCCCCACAATTATGTCTCTGTTCAAACTCCCAACAGAGGCTCAAACCAGCAACCTGTGCTGTGAAGCTGTGGGACTAAACAACTCACTATTGTGCAGCCCTGCAACAGAAATAGTCTTCTTCAATACATCCATAGCATTGTCCCTATCCTCAGTTGTTGAATTTGTGTTTTTAAAATAGTCATCATGAGCTAGTAGTAAATGAGAAGTTTTATAACCTGTACTGTCAATGGGTACATCCCTTGAGGGTCTTTTAAAAAAATCTGTGTGTTCCTCCCCACTTACTGCATATAGTCAATAGGAGGGAGTGTCCCAACAAAAAAAATTATTTTTATACAACCTGTTGCTTGGTTTGGGAAACCCAGTGTTTAAAAATGACACATTTCTTTTTAATTGTTGTGTTCTTAGACATTGGTTTGTTGCTATTTATCACCAACAAGACAGCAAACATCCTACTTGGTGATCTTCCACTTCAAATAAATAACACTTTTCAAACACACATTTTTTTTCACAACACTTTAATGTAATATTTTAAGATAATTACTTACAGATAAGAAGGGTTTCGGCTTCAAGTAGCATCATTCATTTCCCTAAAAAAACTACACAGTGACAAGATTGAACTCTACCAGGGGAACACCTTTAAAGATTGAAGCATCAACATTTAAGTGCTTTACTAGGTCACAATGTCTAATTACCTATTGTGTCTGCTCTGTCAGTGATGGCAGACCAGTACAAGGCTCCTTCCTCTGCTAAGTGAACTCCAGTAGCTCCATACAGTGTCAAGCACTGCCTGCTTCTTGTGCTGCATGGCTGTACCCATGGGTAAAGCTCCTGAGGAGTTGATACAACAATTATCCTTGGACTACGAAGTGAAAGGTGAAAGGATTTGTATTTACCAGCCAGTGAGTGGTTAATGACAATATAATATGTTGGACTTATGGGGATTAGAAGCAAGGGATTTGTGTGCAGTAAATGAAGTTTTAATCAACACCTTAGTGCTACCTCAGTAAACTGAATGACTTTTGGTCTGGGAGGGGAGAGAGGAGTTGTATGCTATGATGCTATGGGAAAGGAGAAATGAGTTGACACTTATTTATTTACTTTCCTTATTTTAATTGTACTCTTGGGGAGCTTCTGATGTTAAATTTTTTTTCAGTCATTACATCTCCATGAAAGATACAGGGCAACATGGAAAGCATCATCATTTGCTGAACACCCAGCGGCTCCTTGGGGGATCAAGTATATTTGTTGTCTTTAATTACAGGTGAGATTCAACCAGTTCTGTAGGAAAATAGGCAATATTGGGTTTTCTTTATTATTCAAAACTTTTAAAAATTGTCAAATAAATACTAAAAGACCAGACAGACTGCATAAGACTGAGAGCTCTTCAGCAAATGCAAATGTTCATAAACAGTGACTCTACATCCAGAACAATAAACACAAAGGATATTTAGAACTGAAACAGGGGTGTCCTGGAGCTTTTTTGGCAGAAATCTCAGAAAAAAAGAAAAGTATAAAGTATAAAGTACAACTGTAAATACTCAGGAGGACCTGGGCGGACCACAAGACAGGACATAATACAAATATACACTTTAAACATGATGACTCAAAATGTAGTTATTGGCAGTAAAATAATTTGCTGATTTCTGAATATAATGATGAGTCCAACAGAAAGTGTTTATTATTCATTTTTCCATAATGAAATGACATAGGAGGTTTGTATGTTATTTTTGCAAGCTAGTATTTAGGTGAACAATAGCAACAATATTTTTGTAGGTACTTTAGTGGCCCTTTAGATTACAAAATGTGTTGACAACATTGTTTTTTGTACCACGGGCACTGATATAGAATAATGGGGGATGCCCTTTAAGAGTAGTGGAAGCAACCATTACTGAACGTTCTCCAACTTCACATGTTGTTCCTCTAGCATAATTAAATACTCAAATATTTTCCTATCAGTGCTGGTACAAATACTGAAATACGTATTCAGTCTATAAGTTGAACTGACAGTGACTTAAGAGGCTGTGTAGCATCTTCCTAAGCAGCTGTCAGTATGGCTTAAATATGGCAGCAGAGGAAATCGGACTTTGTTGAGAATGTTGAACTTTTGCCCCACATTTATGATGCATGGGGGTTCTTCCTCAGAGGAAAATGAGGAAAAGTGTATGTGTTTAAAATTGAATTTTCTTTAAATTTCTTGTACTTAACCATACAACAGACAGCGAGATGGTCTTCCAATCACTGCTATTAGAGTTAAAATATTATATTCCACAAATACGGTACCACTTAATAAAGGCCCGGAGCCATTAATTTATATCCTATTCTGAGTAGGCTTTCTGACAGGCTGCAATGACAGGTTTATGAACCCAAAAATCATCAACAGTAGACACTAATCGAGCACAGGTGTAACAGTAATTAACGGAATAAAATTATGACTCAAAATGTATTCTTTAATATGTATAAATGGATTATTAACCTCCCTGTTATTGGTAATAAGTGAATTTGTGTTGTATTTTGCATAGTGCAATGATTGTTTTAAACAGTGCAATCCCACAAAGCAGCAGCACATGCTTTAGCACAGTGGAGAGAGGCAACATTAAAGATTTATGCTTAATGCTGGACAAGACAAGTAAAAAAAGAAAATACTCCTGCATGATCTTGATCATTTTCTGTTCAGAGAGGATGGTAGTACTTTACTCAGATGTCACTAGTTGCTAGATGGAGAGTGAATGATGGACACAACAGTGTTTGGGAAAGCTCTCATCAAGAAGAGTTCAAATGTATAATGCATACACTTGATGTAAATCCTACACAGTTAAATGCAATCTCCCATAAATACTTTTACTGCTCACTGGCTCAAGGTTGGAGTAGTTGTAAGAGTGAAAAGATATCTTTTTGTTTGTAAGCAATCTTTTTTTCAAAGAAGAAATGAGCCACGTGAACAGTTTTCCTATGTGGTTTCTTTAGGCCGTGTTAAAGGATTTATACAGTCATTTGTATAAATAAATTACACTTAAATGCTCACTTTATCACGAGAAAATTCAGTGAGGCTTTTTGATTAATTCATTCTTTGATTGTCTCACAAAGAAAAACAGGAGAAAAGGCTGCTAAACTAACTTTTAATCTTTACATAATATGACCAATATTTATGAGGTCCTTTCTTTCCTTCATGGAGTTCAGCCTCAGCATCTGCTGCAAATCCATTACTTCTGTTTTTTTCTAATATTGTTCAAAGAGAAACAAACAACAAATAGAGATATAAATATAGATTATAATGTGGTCTTCCATCTCCTACAGAAAAAGGGTAAGCTTCCTGTCAGCACATTTTGCATTAAAAGGAAACAAGTGTGTAATTGAACATCATATTTCAACACACTTTAGTATGAGAAAGGTTTTCCATGATTTGTCTTCCTGTCTCAATCTAATCTATTTTGGTATTACCATCATCACCAAAACTTACATGTAGTAGCATGCTGTTTGAGTCCATATCCAAAACCCTGACTTTGTCTTTCTTTTTCAATGTCTTCATGAATTGTTTGAAATATTTGTTGGTAAATGTCACTATAACATTTTGCTTAGGATAAAATTACAGGGTCATATTTGCTTTGGAAGCTTTTTTGGTCTGTCACTCAGCTTTGTGCCTGCAGGTTAATTGCATATGTGGTATACTCCAAACTCAAAAGCCACTCAGTTTTTTTAGAGTCTTTCTTTGGTAATTCAGCTTGATCATTTGTTAATGAGAAATAAAAACAATTTCAGGAGAGACTGTAAAAACACAATCTCTCAAGCGTCTGCTGCAATGACAACCCCTACAAGGTAGTTTTTATTATTATTATTATTTTACATGGTGCACTCCAGTAGAAATACCTCATTGGAGAAATTATGGCTTTACTCCTGTCAGATCACCGAAACCCTGACGCTGACATGGGGAAACATCACGCCACCCTGCAGAGAAATCTCATTACAGCTTCTCCCCTCATGACCCCCTCTTTATGGTCACAACAATTAAGTTTGTGTTGGCAAATTATGGTCGGCTCTAAGATTACATATTTGCTGCGATGGAACATCTTTCCAGTTAAAACAGTCTCTTTTGCAACACGCATCAAGTCAGCTCTTGCATTTGAAAGACAGAGAAAGGGAAAACAAAAGAAAAAGTACTTTTCTTTACATGACTCACAATTTCAATGATGTTCACAATGGTTGACTCGGAGTAGCACATCAATTGTGACAACGTTATGGTCCAGTCGTGCATGTAATTGAAACAATCGATTGCAATTTCATAAACACAAATGTGCATAAAGCACAGCACCGGTGAAGTGAGCTTCTGCTGGTTGGATGATCAGAACTGCATGCCTATCAATCTCTCCATCTCCCCCCACAGGCTTGTTTATTGTTTCCTCAATGAATGTAGTATTGTAGGAGCATTCTGTAGGTTTACTATTAACTCAAGGTGTTCAGGATCCGGCTTTTTTTTACTTCAATAGAACAAAATGTTTTGGATTTCTCAAATACAATTTTCAAGCAGCTACTAAAGGTTGTCTTAATGGGAGTTAATCACAGCTTGGAAATGATCATTTCTCAATCCATCCATTAATCCATTGTTTGCTTTCTTATTTCCTTCTCTCAAAGCAATTTCTTTCCTCACTCTTCTTTTCTTAGTGTTAAATTAGATGGGAATACATAATGCAAACATTTCACACTAGGCACTGTGGCCTCACAGCAAGGAGGTTGCCGGTTCGAGCCTTGGTGTGGGCAGGACTCGAGCCGGTAACCTTTCTGTGTGGAGTTTGCATGTTCTCCCCGTGTTAGCGTGGGTTCTCTCCGGGTACTCCGGCTTCCTCCCA
>JBAMIG010000006.1:7725595-7742486 GCA_037177335.1 Kiunga ballochi
GCCCGTTGACTGCTGGGATAGGCTCCAGCCCCCCCGCGACCCCGTTAGGGACAAAGCGGTAGATAATGGATGGATGTCTTTAGATCAGTTAAATATTAGGCATCAGGCATGATTGTCTCCCTGTATCAAATCACATTAATCAACATTTGGGACCACTTGCTAATCACACTAATATGCTTCCTATTCTAAAAACTGGAAAGAGGGTCTGCATTATACATTAAATATTTCCTTCAATCGCAGAATTCATCATTCAACATCATGTGTAAAACTAATTTCTAAGAGGATTTAGCAAACAGTGAGTGTTTGACACGGAGGAAAATGCATGGAACGCGAGGTGTCTTTCAGTACTGTGTTTGTGTGTGTGTGTGTGTAATTTGTAGAAAACCAACTAATGTTAAACTGAGATATTTTTTGTGACTACATTGGTATTTAATAGAGAGAAAAAGATATGCAAAGCCATTTAAAATAGAAATGTAAACATTACGTTCTGCTGTTTGAAGCTGCTGTTCAGAGATTTGGAGTTTGTTTCTTAAAGGAGCTGCTGGGTTCCTGTCCAGGAATCACATGGGGAAAAATCCATTACAGATGAAAAGCACATTTTAAACAATTGGAACTGCTCACCTTTCTGTGACCTAAAAAATTCTTACTTTATTACTTTTACTGTTGTTGTAAAAGTAATAAAACATGGATTGAATGAAAGTTCAGGTGTGTTCTCTGGATATGTCATTCTGACACATAAACAGGAAGTGTCACAAAATGAAACCATGTTATCTGCATTTATGTTTCACACGTTTAAAAAATTAGATGGACAAGCGTTGGTGGGAAGTTGCTGAGGATGTTTTATATTCCCAGTTTGAAGTGTTATTTCTTTCGGCTAGTAGAATTCTGCTTTGGAGTTTTTACCAGTAAGTATCCGTATAATGAAAATCATACCCACCACTACCCTGCATAATGTGTTTTCAAATGTTTTTGCTTTGCTCTAGTCTATTGCTTTGAAAAAGGGCACAGTAAGCTGTCAGTCACTACTTCTGCTATCATGGCAGTGAAAAGAAAAATTGATATGAGATAGCATAATTTCAGTCTCGGGGCCCTCTCTTTTCTAAAGTGACTGCATTATTAGTGATTGTGGGATGTCTGGTTTTATATCAGGCTATCTGAAGCAGGGTGGCCGAAGACAAAGTTTGGAGAAGTTATAGTGACACATGGGCATTTTGGACTTATTGAATTCTTTGACTGCCACCAGCGATGTTTGACATGTGAAGTAGCCAAACAAAACTAACAGCTTTTGTAGAGAGGAATAGAGCTTCTTCATAGCTATAATTGCACACTGTTTGAAAATCTGTTCTGTGTAATGCATCTGGATATTTTAGGGTATCTTCAGACCTCAGTTGCCTTTACTGCCCACTGGCTGTTTTGTTGCCAGTTCAATTTACATGTCATGCATTTGCTACAAATTCTGACAAGTATAAAAATTGCACAGCTCTGTCAAACCTCAGGCTTTAAGCAGAAAGCTTTGTGAGATGCACTAAAAATTCCCCCCTCTGATATGAACCTCATTTTTTCGGGATCTCAGCCAGTCCTTTTCTATATTTTTCTTTATCTGATTTCTGGAATATTTTAAGCAAATGCACCTTTAATACACTTACCATTGCATATTTCTGTCCTCATTCCCCCTGCAAAATTGTAGACATTTAATTTATTTATCTAAATATCTAAATATTTTTTTTCCTCCTGACCTCATATTCATAAACCACGATCATCCCCAGCCCATTGGTTGTTTTCTTAGCTGTCACTGGTCTGACCCAATTTGATAATTACTGTACAAACCTACCCAGCTCTGTACTGGTGGTGCAGCTACTTGTCAGAACCAAATAGAGAAATCAGGAAGGAGGTACAGATAAATTTAAATAAAAAGAAAAGAGAAAGAGAACCTGCCTATTATCCGAAGATGATTGACATGTTTGCCACAGAAGGACCTTCATCTGCTGCCATAGATGACGATGATGATGATGGTGGAAGGATCAGTAAGCTTGCCTGCTTTTACATCACAGAGGTTCTGTACCGACTGAAGAGACCCATTAAACCCAGTTAGTCTAAACTGTCAGAGATAGTTAGATACAAGCATACCAGCAGTTTACAAAGTTATGAGGAAGCAAGAAAACACATCAGCTAAACAGCTGTTTAATTGCCACATAGGTGTGTCTGCTTTTTCTTTTTTTTCTCCTGAAATTGGTCAATGTCATTGTTTTCACATGAGTAGTTCGTTAACTGGTAGTGTTCAGTTTTTGCTTCTTAAAACTGCAGATCTTTACATTTATTTTTCTTGTCTTCCTGAAATAAATCAACAAATTCATTCACCAAATCATTCATCAACATTATTAAAGAGTCAGGTGAGGTGTTACTGAGATATACAGAGAAAAAAACACTAGCACCTTTTATTATTAAGCCTTACTTTTGTCCATTTGTTGTACTGATGCAACTCTTTGTCTCTTTACTAAAAATCTCTGAGAGCTGGACCTGACTGCATCATGATATAAAAAATAGAAAAAAAATTTATTCAATATTTTTTAACTTTGTTATGATAAAATCTCCACATAAAATGAGCAGGCAGCAGACACAGAAACATTATTTCTACACTTTATCTAGGGACAGGTTAAATCTCTATTTTTTGCCACAGCATGGAAAATACTGCTGCAGTACACCATACTCCAAGATAACACTGGAGTATAGTTGTTTAACATTGTTTTAACATTTAAAGTATTCTTAATACACTTATTCTTACTGATTCTTGTTCACTCATTCAAGAAAGCCCAAAGAACTGTGGTGTGCACAATCACATGGAGGACGTGCAGCTGACATCACTGAGTCACCTGACTTTGTTTGTCAACAATTGTGGGGGGACTATGTATCGGACCAGTTAAAATAGGACAGATTGTAGTGTGTGGAGTATTCTCCCTGATCAAAATGGGGATTTCATGCTTTGCATTCAGGTGTATCAGCCTAACAGGCAGGGTTTTACAGATTAATCAGACATTAGTGGAGGTGCGGTGGCTTCCATATATTAATTACTTCAAATGGACACATCGAAGGACATTAAGCTGCTCCTACCACAGTCCCTTACAAAGGAAATAAATATTAAAAATATATTAATACTAATAAATACTAAAATTAATAAAATTGTTAGTTTCCCCACAGGAAGCGGCTGAGTGGATTATTTACCGTCATAGTGACACATTGCCATGGTAACCTGCAGCTGGGTCTGCTGCAGCTTGTAACATATGTTCTGAGTTTCTATTTCTTTGTGTTGTGGTTTCACAAATACTATGAAATTAAATATAATGTAACTGGGCACTGTGGGTTTATTATTATTATTTTATTATTATTTCACATAAATACGGCACATTCTGGCTGATACTAGAGACGGATATGGAGCGTTTAGTGATAGATTGATGTAAACTTGCTCCAGACATAATGAGATAGAGGTTTCTGTTGGTACCATCAGATACTTGCTGTGTGAGTGTGTTTTGGCTTAATCCATGTTTTATCCTGTGTGTAAATGCTAGGTACTCATTGGTCATCACTGGATGAATGCCCACCAAACTTGGATCGTTCACAACCAGAAACACATGACTGCTCGTCCTCCAGAAGCAGATCGGTGCCAAAATACTAAGACTAGATTTTGTGTTCCATAGTCTCTGTTTGCAAGTACAAGACCATCGTCTTCAAATAGTATTACTAAAACCAAGTTTGAGAAACCAGGTTTTATTTATTTATTTATTTATTTATTTTTGACAGTGAAGACTGTTACATAAAAAAATCATTCTTGTTGATAGAATTAGTAAATTAGCCTGGATCAGTTTCTCAGTAAGTTCTAATGTCAGACAGAGGGACAGGCTACTAAATTAATTATGGCAGTGCTTTGATTATGGTTGAATTTATCACATTCAGGCATGAACAGTCAGGGGTTTTCTCATCTGTCCTGCCTGACCTCTCTCACTCACTCAGAGGGATACATCTGCAGAGGTCATGAAGTATAGGGGGAATAATCTTTTTCATATTAGAAAATCATCTTGTGAGTCCTGTAATGTTAATCAGTCTGTAATCAGCTTAAGAGCCTGTCAAGACCACGATGAAGCATGGTGGGACCCACAGTTCTCATCAATATGACCACACAGCTGACACAAGTCTTTTCCTTAAACAGGCCTTCATGTGAAGCCCTTCCAGCTATCTGACATTTTCAGCTTCTTTTTATTGTTCCTCTTGTAATCGCTCCATACAAAGCAGTTTCAATTTCAGCTTTTTAGGAAGTGTATAGTAACTGTGTGCGGTGAGACCTTCCTCCCCATTGCTTGAAAAAGAATGTGTTCTGGTTTATTTAATACCCTGTGTGCCATTAATTAAAGCTACAGTCATTAGATTTACTATTTCTTTTCAGAATGTGCCAAATACATTATTAAAAACATAGGAACTTGAGATGTAATTGCTTATTTAATAAAAGACCATCCCCGCATTTGATAGGATTATGCAGACTATTGTGTAACATTTGTGTTAAATAATATACCCAAAAGATCGCTCCAGATTTTGCCCAGTTAAAACTCTACAAGCTAGTTAGAAAGCCTTTTGAACACATTTTGCACCCAACGAGGTATGATAAGGACCATTTTTAGTGTTGCAATATCAAATGGATGGGCAACATGAGGTGGTTCAATGAACAGAATGAGAAGTCAGGCATGAATGAGTCATTTGTCCCAGTCGACTATATGGCAATTATGGTTGCTGCTCATCTGGTACTCAGCTCAACTGTGCTGCATTGCATTCTGTTAACCTTCTTTGCAAACATGAAATCTTCTTTTATCCAGAGCTATTCCTGCTGTATGTCATGGAAGTGTATGCGTTATGATTGCTGACATCATTTTAAAATATAGTGTTGTTTTCCCAAATAACAATGAAAAAGGCAATGCTTTTTTCCAGTTTTAAAATAACTTTCTCAAATGATTGTAGTATTTATATACTCAGAGCCAGTGCTAAGTTTTAAAAATACTCCAGGAAACTAAGTAAAATTTAGAAAGCAAACACATGTTGGCATGATGGATTATGGCTTTTTGTCTCTGCTCATAGAAGTTTAATTTGTCAAATTATTGTGGACTTAATTTGAACCAAGTATAAAAACAAGGGTGTTAAAAACACACACACAACCAAAAGACAAACTACAACTATGGGACATAATAAGTTTTAAGGGCCTGTGGTACCCTCTCCTGTCACTTGGTGTCCGAGAGAGTTGCTAACAATAAGACGTTGTGTGTGAGGACTAAAACACAATGCAGTTTAAATATAAACTCCTTTAATACTAAAATCTCAGATGACTTTACATTTTTGACCATATGTGTCTTAAAAGGATGAAAAAGACAGCGTGTCAAGGATAACGTTTGAGATTTACTGACCCTAAATCTGTTAATTACCCAAGCTGTTAACATTGATTGAGATGCATTTCTTTTTGATGGTTTGTTGAGCTACCAATCAAAAAGAGTCTTCTTTTTTTCACTATTAACCTGACATGTTTAATTTAGTGATTTCAATTAAACAATTGGAAAAACCATTAAGATATATACAGGGCCAGATACAAAGGTCGGCATCATCTGTCAGTAGCTAGTACCACCAAAACAATTATATAAATGACCTTTGAACACATTATCTAATATGTGTAATTAGACTAAGAGGTTTCTTTCAGCTGCAAAGCCAGACAATGTTGAATTCCTCTGATTTGGCTACTTTTGCAGTGAGCTTTGTTTAAACAAAATGAACAGAAAGGGAAAAAAGAAATGAGAGGTCAAAAGTCATCTACCAGCATATATCAGTCAGCTTGCATACTCCAAATGCCTTACACTCACATTATGTACCACTGTGTCAGCAGAAGCTTTTAGTCACTTTTTCATTTTGAAGTTGTAGATGGAAAGAAGGGCTGCTGAATTTTGAGAGGAAAGTGGTTAATAGTGAATATAGACTGTCACTGCTAGCAGAGCAAGAGAGAACGAAATGAGAGAAAACAGGTACATCTCCCCCAGGCCTATAATCCTGAGATTACTGTTTGCTCTGGGGTCTGTCTGACTGCACTACGGGCTGCCTGTGCTTTACTTCTAATCTCCTCTGCCCCAGCTGTCCAAGAATTGATTTGAAGATTTTCTGAATCAATTACTCTTCTGTCCAAGGTTTCATTGCTAGTGAAATATACTCACATGTGCACATGCATATGTGAAAAACAAACGCATAAAAAAAGCTGCAGGCAAAATACCTCATTTTTCTGTTTTCATTTAAGGGGGTTAATTTCACCATTTCCGCCACACCAGTCTTAAACCAGACTTTGTACCTCTTTGTAGTGCGTAATGTTGTTGAGCAGGGGGTGATTAACAGGCTTCAAATGAGTTTTGATTTGTTGCTGCCTTTTTATTTTACATTAACAACGGTTTCTCTCTTGATATATTTATTCTTGAATTACAGTCCCCCACATTCTGGATTTTCTTCTAACATGTATTGATGGTTGTTTTTTATAAACATTAACACAAAAAAGTAAGGAAAAAAACACCCATGTACAAACTTGCATAATCTAAAATCCTACATTTTGAATTTGGATTTTTGAGTGTTCATAATTATTTGACAAAATAATACCTAATGTAATCTGTGATTGAACAATTCTGTCTCATAACTAAGGTTTTTAGCCATACACTTGCATGCCTAAATGTGTGAATAATTAATATGAGTAGGGAATAAGGTTTCTGTGTGTAGGGGGAAAAAGCTGAAGCATGAATGCCAACCAACTACCTTAAACTGAGCTTATTATTAATTCATTTATTTTTTATTGAGTCATAAAGCCACAGATAAGTGTACAAATGTATTATTATTAAAGCAAGGAAAGAGAAATTCCATCCTTAGGTGAAGGTAACTTTCAAAATGAACTTACCTACCCCCTGAGATGTAATTATTATCACACTGTACAGGATAAAGAGAGGGATCCAGGGAAGCTGGTATTCTTTTCATTTGCTAGTCCAACAGTGTCTGCAGTAGCTTCTGAATGCCGTTTGCAGCTGCACAATTAATTGCAGTTTATTGCCAATTAAGCTAATGAGTTCTAAAATAGCCTCAAGTGTGTTGTCTAACAAAGCAGCATAAAACTGTGCAGTGTGGAGGAATGATAATGTAAGAAATTACTAGTAATGTGAGCAATGAATAAAGCTTAAGCACAGCAAAGGTCATCTCAGAAGAGCCCCAGAAGCATACACTCATCCCTTTTCTTCAAATCAGTCCAGACTGAAGCACCTTACCCCAAAAAGAGATGTACCACACTCTGACAGACGTCATACTTAGGCTTGACCTCCAAGCTGTGTGTCATTAATAATGCACCATACTGTTGCTCAAACCTGCCTGACAGATGCGCATAGGTAGAGCCTGCGGTTCCCCGCTGCACATGCATTGTTATTTTGTGAAGATACTACTACAGCTGTAGACTGTTTTTAGGACGAGCTGGTTCAGTTACAGTAAAAGAGTAAAGCAAACACATGTCATTTCCAAATCTGAGTTAAGGAATAAGACACTGGAACGAGTGAGCAGTGTGACAACTTTACCATCACTCAACTGATCAGGTTAGATATGATCCTCTTAAAATATGTCATTTTGAGCTGAAATTGTCATTTTGCCAGTTTTGCCAATATTCAAAGAAAAGTTGAATTTTGATGCTGTATGATAAAGGTATTGTAGGATGATGAGAAAAATGGGATGTGGGTTTTTTTTCTAAATGTTTAAACTGATGTTCAAATTCAAACTATTATAGAAAACATTAATTTAGCAGATTACAGAATTACACTCAAGCAGGAGTTCAATGAATCTTTTGCCTATGTGCCCCACAGTTTAGCAACCTAATCACTAGGACTAATGATAAATAAGTATTCAATAAGACTTATTGTCAGAGATCGTCTCTACTCATTGCCAAGCTTTTTTGCCATGGTGCCGAAGGAGTTTATGACGCCTAATCTAATCCAAAAGTTTAAGTAAATGACTGCACAACAGAGATTATATGGAAAACATCTGTAATGCAAGTTGCTCCTCTGTTTTGGTCTTGGTGAAGACAGCTGCATGTTCCTCCGCTTCATTCTTATCTCTGTAAAGCTCAATAACATGTATGACTCTCGTCTGTTGTCATGTTCCCTCATCTGATTTTGTCATGCACAGCGGGTGGTTTGTTTCTCAGTATGTTTTCTTCTGTTGTTTCTTAGCGGCATCTGATGTGCAGAGCATGCTCCTGGCTTCTTTGAAGTAGTAGCATACTTTCACCTGCTACTGAATTTACCTTATGTCACTTGGCCACTGCTGGTTATTATGCTCTACCGTTTGTGTGAAACATTGAGTGACAGCTGTTAGGACAAGAAGCATGAGGCAGCCAGGTTTGCTGACAAAATAGTTTATCTTTGTGATAAGCAACGAACACTGTGACAGTCTGGCAGTGTGGCGTAGCGCTGACATTTTCCGCCATTAGACAGCGTAACATTAAGTGTTTGGGTATGTGTACTCAATGTACTGTTTTTCATTTGTCTTTTGAACGGTAGCATAATACTTTGTGTTTTTATGCTTTAGTAGTACTTGTAACTAATAACTCTAATTGTGTATGTATCACCTTTAATACAAACAGTTTCTGAGACATGTTGTATTCTTTTATAGACAAAAATCCCTCTTGTACACAATCTGATATTGTCAATTGCCAGGCTGTGGACAAAATAATAAATTGATCATTTTGACATATCTCACAGTGACAAATGGTAAATATACCTTAAAATAATATCTCCTTCTTTTGATGGGCGTGGCTTATACATTAAAAGCCAGATTACATTAAAATGCACTATGAAGTCATGTATAATTCATCTGTAGTTAGTCAATAGACAGGTATTAGTTTTCCATTGAGCTCTGTAATTTATTCTTTAATTGCAATGTGACATGAAATGAGGGGCACATGTCTTATTTTAAATAAAATTAAACGACTGATTAATCTAAACTATATTTTAGGTTCAATTTCAGTACAGGAAAACAAGTCAGAGCAAGTCAGAAGCTTCCAAGACTTGTGGACAGAATGATTGGTTATATTACAACAAACCTACACATCAGTGAGTCATTGTCAGAGCGACAGTATGATGAGCAGAGGCAGTGATTCATAATGCTAATGAAAAACAAGCATGACTGTTGACATTAGAATTCACTGCAGTGCTCAAAGACAGAATCAGTTCTTGTTAACGCTCTGGAGACAGTTGTGACCCTCAATGTAACTGTCGTAGTTAAAGCTTTGCAGAAGCTTCTGGGATGTCCGGTAAGCTGGAAGCACATCCAATGGACGGATCTTTGCCTCTTAAAACAAATATTTATTTAAAGAGTATATCATAACTTTGAATGCTTAGCAATTAAATGAGAAATGCATAACATGCCATATCAACCATTGTCCGCTCTCGAGGAATCCTGTATTACCATGTACTAATTCAAAAACCACAAAGGAAATCAAATATGTGACTGGACATCTAGCTGCTGCCGTTAAATCTTTGTCATGTGAGAGAGATATTAACATTTAGAAGAGAATAACAAAGATCAAATTCCAGATGAAAAGGGCTCCTTTGATCATACTGCTGTTTGTGTGAATCTAGAAAAGATATTTTTTTATCACCTTTAGCCATGTTACAGATGTGATAGCCAAGAAAGTACAACACTTGTATCCTTCACCGACACCCCCAGCATCTGGCATCGTTGTTGGGCCGTTGAGACGCCGAGGTTATTAAAAACACAGTGTCTCCATCTGTCAGAGCATGGTGCATTTCTGGCCTTTTGTCGCTTTGAAGATGCAAGCTGTCAAGATTTCCACCCTATGAAGTGATAAAACCAAAATCCTTTATCAGCATGTCTGTCAACTATCGACAATCCCATCTGTCTTCTCCGATAAGACCCGTCGCGCATCATGGCTTCAGAATTTTTACAAGACGTGAATACCGCTGGTTGATGCTTTGGAAAAAAAAAAGACCAAAGGAGACTCAGTCAAATTATAACCATAATAAAGAATAAATGTGGTTAAGTCATAGTTTGATGAAAAATCTACTCTTTGCAGCAGTAAAGTCAGAGAGCACAAACAGCTTCAGACGTAACTCTTGACGTCAATAGAGATTTTTTGATTTTGAGATTTTGTACACTGCTTTTCTGTACCGCTGCAAACAGTGTCAGAATACTGCAGCAGAAGAAGACACCCTTAACTGATGCATACTCGGTTTTCTTTTGGTCTGACTATTTTATTAAGATCACAGTATTTCCCTTAATATGATTTGTGACTATATTTTTATGGAATCAGGTGTTTTTAGTAATATGTTAGATGGTTAGATTGAAACTGTCAGAATATGTTGGAGGTCCCTTAATGTATTCACGAAAGAGACAAAAGCACTGCTGTTTCACACTGTGTTGCAAGTGTGAAAGTATGTGTCTGAACATCCCTGTAAATTCTGAATTATTCATTTATGAGGGTAAATGAGTGCTGCCATATAAGAAAGCAGAAAATCAAAAGAAAGGGTGGAAATAAAAGCTGAATCAATAATGAATGAATTTGTCCCAGATTTTTGACTTGCTAAATCATCTGCACCCTCAGATAAATATCTTCTGCCAGGGGTGGTGAAGTAAGAATGAAGTGAAAGGATGAATTTATAAATATGAAGTTTTATTTTTATCATCTTCACGTGAAGTTTACAATTCTTACATTGTTCAGTTTAGCATTGGCATCAATAATAACAATGTTCAGCTTCAATACTTTCCTTCTGGAATTTTTTAGTTAACAATTGTTCACCTTTCTTTTAAGGTAACATATTATCAAATAGTTTTATTTATTTATATATAATTATTTTTATTTTAGTTTCCCATTCTCTTAATGTCAGCAGAATCCCCAGTGGGAAATCTGCAGTGTATCATACATTTCCATTGTACAAGAAATTTGAAACCATAAAAAATTCTGCTTTATAGCGAACAGCATTGTGGGCTCTGAGTACAGAGAATAATCCTGTGGTGGGTGTCATGCTGTAGCTCTTCAGTGAGTCCCTTGGGATGAATAGTCTGCATAAAAAAAGTATCATTCAGGATTCACAGTGACGGATCTTTTTTTTTCAGTGTCACCTTCATGCAACCACAGCCAAACTTTTCAACTGAAAATAAAAATAGAAATGTTAGGTTTGTCAGCTCATGTCCCAGTTTATGTTCTGTAGAGTTTTAATGTGGAAAGATTCAGGTAGTTTAGTGTAAGGATCATGCAGGTATAGCTAAACACATTAGTGCATTATCATATTCACCCAGAAGCCAATCAAAGACAATATTTAAATTTTTGATAAATCCTATGGTTTGTGGTAGATTATGCCAATATTCCAAAATGATGCTATATCCTTACATCAGTAGGGTGTGTCCAGCGGTGCGTTGGTCCCTAAAGCAGCAGGTATTTTTTTACATTTCTTGATTTTTCTGTACAGTAACTCAGAACATTAGTTTTATAACATCATTCATTTCAAAACTTTAACAGTTGTTTTTGGTCATGGTCACAAAATTGTTGTTTGTCTCGGAAAGAAGAGTTATGAGATTACTTAACCAGATAGATAGTTAAGATAGATAAGATAAGATAGTTAAGTTAGAGAAGATAAGTAAATTTTAGAAATGTATACCCTGCCTCTGGCACTTCCCAGTAAGTCACTGGGATGGGCTCCAGCCTTAATGTAACCCTAACTGGTAGTGCTATAGATAATGAGTGAAATATTAAATAAAGAAAAGGCTTCACTTCATGGTGTACTGTAAAGGTGAAACACTTAAAGTGAAATTGTAGATGTTTTGTGTGATGGTTAGCAACATTTTTTTCACCATGGTCTGCCTTAAATCTGTCTCTAAGTAACTCATCAGTCCACATTTAAAGTTAACTAATCTAATCAGTGCATCAGTAAGTACCATCCAGTGAGAGGCAGAGAAGGGTGGATCATTGCTTCACAATACTTATTAAAACCAGATGGATGTGTGAATAAGCAATGTTGAGCTATTAAATCGTGCCCTTCTTTTTCTATCTCATTGGGTATTCCAGGCTACATATTATGGTACTTATTAAACCCAATTCCCTGTCCTTCCAACCCCCAACCAGTCAAGGCAGATGGCTATCCCTACTGAAGCTAAAGATTTTTTTCTCTTGTTGTTAAAGGAAGTTGTCTTCCCCATTTTGCCACATCCTACTGCCCAATTTATGGGGACTAAATTAGAGAGAGGCACGCTATGTGATGCCTTCTATCGGTGTCCTTAGCTAAGCAATTATTTTTTATGAATTAGTTCTTAAAATAGATTATTTGTTATCCATCATGTGGATCATGTCATAGATATGTTTTAATTTTATTATAATTGGACCAGAATTAATTTTAAAAATCTGGGATGTAAATGTAAAAGTACCTTAAAATAAATTTACGTTATGAAAATGAATCTAAACTGATTTAAAATGTATTGTATGTGTGAACTCTCACTGTGATTAAACGTCATCCCAAGCACATTTTTGTACTTCTTTCCAGTTTTCTTTTTACTTGCTGGTTAAGTTTCTGAAATAGTTTTATTAAAGCTAAGAATATTTTTTTCTATGTAGGAACAATGTCAGTTTGTGAGACTATGGCATTTTTACATCTGTTTACATCAGAATTTAGCTTGTTATCTTCAAGATATTTAGCTTTTTCCATTACGTTACTGCTAGTTTTTCCACCAAAGCAAATATCTAAAGAGCAAGTTAAATATATCTTCAGGGCTATTTATCTTCCTGCCAGCCTCAAAGAAGAATAAAGTAAAGATGACCTTATTATTATCCTTTAATTTCTGAGCTTTAATAATTTGCCTAATTATCTGAAGTTATTTTACCACCAGCAAACAACTAGTGTAAGTAGCTCTCTAACATTTAAGTCCTCATATCTTCTTCAAAAGTAAGGAAAAGGTCCATTTTGTCTCTCCCTTGAAAATATGGAGTTAGAAGAGTTTGTGCTAAAATGTATCAGAACTGTCTGTCCACAGAATTTGAGAATTGTTCAAGCTTTGCATCCAAGCTGTGGGAAAATAGTGTGTTGTACATTGTTTTGTTAGGAGTAATAAAAGCTCAAATGCTCCAAAGCCACTACAAGCAACAGAAGAACAGGATTAGAAGAATAGGATTATTTTGGATGATGACTATTGAAGTATGTAGCATACATGCCAGCAGGATTTAGGTTAATTAAGGAGCCTGATTAGGAAGATCAAGAACGACCTGAGCTAACCTGAAATTATTCAATTCTTCTCTTTAAATCCTCAGTTGGACTAGTAACACATGCTGCAATCTCATTTACAAAGATTTAGAACAAGATAAAATATGGTTTGCACCACTTCTTTTTTGTCATGCTCCCCCCCTCCCATACACACACACACACACACACAGAGGTCAGTTAATCCATGCGCACAGTGTAATAATTTGTATTTATGGTTTTGTAATCAATGCATATGAATTAAGAATCTTTTGAGCTCTGGCATGCTACTCATTTCAGCTCTGTGAAGAACGGCGTTGATGTACTCAGTAGGCCGCCCGAGCAGCTACAACCTCTTTTTTTATGCACTCAGCATTACACAGCTGTGTGCAGCTATTTGCCTTTATTCCACACAGATCGGCCTGTGATTTGTCAGATCAACGCTATTGGCTGACACCTGAAAAAACCTCTCGCACTGCAAGATGCAGTCTGTTGCAGCACTCTTGATGTTAAAAAAAAAGAAATCCGGAAGAGTCGAAGACATGGATTCTGGGGGAGTGGCACAGAAATGAACAGATGGGTCTTGGAGTAATTTTTGAATGAACTGAGATTGACGCAGTCGCGTAAGGTTGAGGGGGGGAGTTCCAGAGGGAGGGACGACGATTGAGAAAGCTCTGTTCACCCAGGTCTGGTGATTGGTCCTGTGAGTGGTAAAGAGGTTGGCATCCCCTCAGGAAAGAGAATAGAGTGAACTGGTGGAGCACATCAGTGAAGTATTTCAACCCGAGAGATGGTGTGACACCTAGGTTTGGATTTTACAGGAGCTTTGAATGAGTCTTGGACATGTACAGCTGCGTCCACCTGCATGGACATTTCTGCAAGACAACATGGTCCTTTTATTTTTCCCTAGAGATATCGTGCCACTGTATGTTGCTGATTGTATTAGAGCAACTCTTTCAGGGATAGTTCAATGAATCCAAAACAGATTAGGTTTTCTTAGCTTACAGCCCACATCAATGTCGTTCTCTGTGGTGCTGAAATAGGAAACAAGCCAGAGAACAGTTTCATATTTTGTGCTCGCAGTTTAAAAATCTGTGCCAATAGATTTAGACCATTTTTTAAAACCCTGATCTCTTTCAGGCTCTATATTGTTCCACTCACTCATAAAAAATAATATGTTTAAGCTTTAATATATTTGACACCTAAAACTCTAATTCCTTTTGCTCCTACTAAAGTATAACATTACTGTGGTAGTATTGAAACCATCTGTTAGTCATAATTTATGTTCTCACAATAGAAACTTACTTCATGATCATTTTATTGTAGCTGATTAAAACTGCAGCTTGATGGAAATTATATCAGTTTTTATTCTTCTCTCCTTCCAGCAACACTGATATATTTTAACAAGTGTACAGATTTTCAGTAAGTATTTTTCTCACTGTAGATTATCTAGAGTTCGTTGCCTACAGTAATTGGTGTTTGACTCCAGCATACTCTTTTACACCCTCGCATCCCATGAGGTTGGGCACGGTTTGTATCACACCCTCCCACTATTCTAAGATTATGGACCACCAGTGTTTCTCTGAAATAGAGATAGTAATAGCCCATTATTTCGATGCACACCAGCTACAGCACAGGCTGCTAAGGCTAAAGAGCAGAGGTGGAAAAAAAGTAGTTTAAAAGGTAGTTCCTGCCTGTTCCAATGGATTCACTGTAAAATATATATTTCTAAATTAGGGCTAAGCTGAATAGTCTGTCTGCTCAAGTAAAACCAACATTTTCATTGTAATTTTTTTTAATGGTCAAACATGGCTAATCTTAGGACTCCCTCTTCATCAAATACTGTTTAAGAATTGGGGGTGTTATTTGAATTCACAGTTTTATATGAGCTTTATATATGTAAATGTGACTTCAGTAATAATGGGGCAAATAACCAAGCAGCAAAATCTTAAACAAAATAAACTGAAAATAGTAGGAGGGATGGGATGAGGGGTGGCAAGAGTGAGGATGCAGTAAAAAATGGAGAAAAACTAAGAGAAGATAGTCACTAGCTGATTCAAATGTGGGCTTTTATCATTTATTCATTTGAAATGCAAAAGTAGAGAGGAAGATACCGAACATACCCAGCTAAGCCCTCTTTTCTTTTCCTTTCTCATTTGCATTGAAAGGACTGCAGGGTTTGTATGAATGCTGAGGCTCATGAGCTTCATGGCAGTGTGTGGGCCCCCTTGAGCCAGTTCATACTCCCACATGTTGGTGAACATGTAAGAGCTCCAAGCACAGGCAGGAAAGCCAGCTTTTGCTTCCCAGAGTCACCGTTTTTGGCTGCATGCATGATAAAAACTCAAAAACTTTGTTAAGTAATCTAGTGTAGAATTTTTTAGGCTGTTGTAAAAGGTGCTCATGTAAATTTTACAGCATGTCAGGAAACACTGAACACTACACTTGAGGTTAAAAATTAAAGATTACAACTGGGGTCGTAAATTTTTAGTAAAATTTGCAGCATGAATCATTGTTCTGTATTAGAATAAGGAGATGACTTGTAAATAAGCAAACCACTTTCAAGCCTCACAGATTTTACAGTGAAAGTAGACCCCACTAATACTGCTTTAATATAAACACAATACAAGTTAGAAAAACAACTGGACGTACCATAACTTGCTTACATTAATATGGAGACATTTTTCTATTATTATCTGCTAAAAAATAAGTTATTTTCATTAAAACATCAAATAAAAATCTGTGCAAGAGAAGTATTAAATTAGACCAATTGAAATAAATCAAAACTTATTTCTTCAATCTGAAAATAAATTGTTTCTACATGTTCATTAATCCTATCCCCAAGGTGCATGTCTTTGTACCATGGGAGGAAGCCAGAGTACCCGGAGAGAACCCACGCTAACACAGAGTGAACATGCGAACTCTACACAGAAAGGTTCGGATCCCCGCTCACATCTAGGCTCGAACCAGCAACCTTCTTACTGTGATGCCTCTGTGCTAACCAACTGTGCCAGTCTACTGATCTTACTATGAAAGTATTACTTTGTGAAGGTGTCGTCTGGGTGATATGACAAAAACCAAGTTAAATATGTGTCATGGTTTCTGGTCTGACTCCCTGACTCATGCCTTATTTGGGCATGCTTCCTGCTGACTCTTGTTGCTTACAATTAACACAATCAGTTTCACCTGTTCCACTCCTCTCTTAAGGAGCATGCCACCCTCAGTTCTCTGCCAGATTATTGATATTACGGTAAAGATAAGCAAATCTGAAATAAAAAGCATAGTTAAACAGAAATTGAGAGGAATATGGCAGGAGGTTTGGGATCACGAAGAGATGAGTCGGTGGTTTTATAGGATACAGAGGAGAGTTGGGGCAGTAACAGGCACAAGAGGAAATCGTAGACAAAGTGTAATCATAACAAGACTCCATTTTGGGTATATTGCACTGAATGACAGACTGTATAAGATAGGTAAACATAGGGATGGTGAAACCAAAGCCTCATGAATCTTTGAGCCACCTTTGACACCATGCATTGAAAATGTCTTGGTGTTCTGAATCATTTGACCGAATTAATGAACTCCATCTGCTGGCTGTGGACGTCTATTGCATC
>JBAMIG010000006.1:7802526-7813349 GCA_037177335.1 Kiunga ballochi
TATATATATATATATATATATATATATAATCCTAATTATTTACTCATATTCCCTCTTATAATGGACTCTTTGTGAACACATCAGTCACTCCTTGTTTTGACATTTCCAGAATGTGAATCAGCATGTTATCCCTGTCAGCTGCAATGGTGCTTTCTGTCTCTATAAAATGAAAAGCCTTGTGTTGTTAGTAGATAATATTGCATTATTTGGTGCCATACATTAGGACTACGTTGTGAATTTAGACGCTGAAGTTAAATGGCCCAAAACTGTCGGTCAGTGAACACACTTTTAGATGAATTGTTGCATCAAATTGCCACAGACATGAGAACAATTATGTGTTAGTGAAAATGACAATACCAGTAATTAACGGACTAATTAAAGAAACAATAGTTAACAATAAGCACAAAAAACAATGTTGTACTCACAAATAATAGAAAAATTGTATCTTCAGTCAGATGAATAGCTAATGTTAGATTAACTACTGTACAGTGGAGGTATTAAATTTTTTAGTAGTTTCGAACTGTTATAAACATTGTTAATTTGTTTGGCATGTTGGGTTGATTAATCTCGACTGAGAAAAAAAACGGGAAATGTGAGCACATCGACAGATGCAGTCCAGTCTCTAGCTAGCTTATCCAGAGTAGTACATTAACATGCATGAATTAAAAACAGTTAAAAAATACAAAACTTGAAAATGAGCTCATTTACATGGTTTTATTTTTATTTAAATTATTGTAATTATGAGTTTATTTGACAAGAACAGCATATTTTAACTAACATCTAACAGCAACACACATTTACGCAGGTTTAGCCAGATAACTGACTTAGTTTAAGCCCACAATTAGTTCAGTTGGCTCCTTCATATTTCATCCCATTCAAGAGTAAATATGAAGCAGGTGTTTGCATTGATCCTCAATTTGTCATCAATTTTCACTGTAATCACTGTAATACCACACCAAGTTGATTCATTGAGGATTTATTGTATAGTTTTCATTATTGCTATTTCCATAAATTGCAGCGTTTCATGACTTCATATTTGCTTGTGATCAGTTTTACTTGCATTGCTACAGACTAACATAAAGCTTCAAAAATTAATAAATGAGACTCATCTAAAGCAGCCAAATGTCCACAACCTTTAAACAGTAATGCTAATCCCAATTTCTTATTTCTTAATCAGATTCCAGACAAACATAATGTATAATGTGAATTTTTATGTTGGTAATGTTGCTAGTCTTTCTGATAACTTCCAAGTCTTTTATTTGCTTTTTTGGTATTTACTGCAAGGGTAAAATAAGCATTCAAACTACTCATCTGTTCAGCTTTAACTTTAAAATCTCAGCTTTGTGGTTTACTGGAATCATATGAATTATTTAATGATTGATTGATTATAAAGTTAATAAGTCAGTCAATTTGTTTATCTAACAACATAGAGAAAGTACATGACCAGACATGCGTGACTTGAAGTGTTTAGATTAGCTTTATAATTGTAAACACAGACTTACAGATGATACATGAAGTCTGAATCCAAAAAGATAA
Source organism: Kiunga ballochi (assembly GCA_037177335.1). Classification (NCBI taxonomy): domain Eukaryota; kingdom Metazoa; phylum Chordata; class Actinopteri; order Atheriniformes; family Pseudomugilidae; genus Kiunga; species Kiunga ballochi. The sequence continues at coordinate 7,804,063 of JBAMIG010000006.1, forward strand.
ATTGGCATAAAATAAAGTGAGAACCATTGTTGGATAAGGCATTAGGAATATTCAGACCATTTCTTCCAAGGAGTCATCATCTTCTGTTCCATAATAATTCCCTCCTATTCAACATATCCTGATCGATTGTCTCCTTTTCCCGGAGTACTTTGTTTGTTCATCTGTCCCTGCAGTGCTCTCTGAAGTGCCTTCTGCTGGGTTGTGTGGATGACAGGTTAGCTTTTTAAAATAACCTTTTGTCATTGAAGGATGCATCAAGCTACTTTGGTGAGCGGTTTGTCCTTGGATATGAGGTGAAAGGAATAAGAAATGGAAGAAGGGAAAATGATGAAATGTAAAAAGAAGAGGTGGGGAAAAAGAAATGAGGGATGAAAGGAGGACATGCAGTATATAGGAATAAATACTTTTTTGCTCTTAAATGATTGAGGGACAGGATATTTTTCATGAGGAATATAAGAGCACATTCTGAAAAGTAATCTGGACTGTAAGTGTGAGACACTATGCTAACTTAGGAAGGTGGAGAGAAATCTTACACACTTAAAACTAGAGACTGCTGATCTGGCTGATGAAGCTTGTTTTCTGTTTTCTGGTGGTTTTCACTCTCTCTCTCTCTCATTCTGCTTTCTCCACTCCTTCTCATTCTCTCATTTCTGTCTTACAAGCTCGCTGGACCAATCGTGCTGACATGCTTCAGCACGAACACTAAGCACATCCCCACTGATGGGTCTAGAGTTCACTCTGCTGACAGTGCCAATTCATTAGTGTCCACTGACGCACAGCCAAATTCAAATGCCACAAGGCACAGCATTTTACTTTCTTATCCGCTATCTTTCTTTTTCCCTAGGTTTTAGCAGCAGGAATTGGTGATTAAAACTATGTGCTTTCTTCTTTCACTCCAAGAAACCTATTAAGGGTAGAAAGAATGAGAATGACAGTAAATGCACCAGAGCATCTGATGCCAAAACCAGGGGCCTTATGTGAGGATAGCTTCCTGTGAGCCTTTTCAATACTTTAATTAAATTGGATGCACCTTATAATTATTCTAATTGATCAATTATAACTTGATTATGTCACATTAGAACAGTAAATCTAATATGCTAATATGCTTGACAAATGCAGAAATTAATTCCACACATCTGAGGAGAGCATGCAGTGGCTTTGGCCATGGTACTGGTATGCTCCGTGCACTGATCAGAGTTCTTCATTTATTTTCATTTGTTGCTGTGTGATGGGCAGTAGTTTGCCTCCTTTAATCACTAAAGGTCCATTTAATTAAATTACTTATTTTATTTCAATAACTAATCTGGGAATAGGGGGTACAGGCTTTATTAAACCCAAGCTTTAATTATAACCAAAATATATTACCACATGTTTTTAATTTGCAGTGACTTCTTACACTGAAATGAAAGAACCTGGGCTACATTGCCTTAATGGTACCTTGATGAACCACATCAGTGAGGACCTTATATTATTCGGATGGCTGAATAGGAAAAAAAAAAAAATTGTTTAATTTGGTGGAAAATGTAATCAACAACTTAAATCATGTGTTCAAGAGAAAAAATTGAGGGAGGAGTTTTCTACCCTTCTTTCTCAAATTAAAAACATAAAAACATAAAATGTCTGTGATGTACAGACAATTACTCAACTCCCTCCACTTCATATGTTTACCTTTTTGAGCTCTGTAGTACTCAGAACTTAAGATGACATAATTTAGATCCCAAGCCAAACTATAAAATACCTAACAGGCTATTTTATTCCCAATTACTCATCTTTTTCTCCTTGAGGGACCATAAAGACTGTATCTTTCTTTTTGCCACAACTTCATAAATTATGCTGAACTAACCCACAAGGATTATGAAAATTTATAAGATTGCAGTTTTCCATTAATTTTCTAAATGTAGAAAAAGACCCGGAAGACAAAGAAAATCATTTAAAAAATACATGTAAGTAAAAATCATATGAGAACTTTCTAACAGAAAATATGTAGATATGTCAACTGTACTTGTATTTTGAAAGACTAGAGTTTTTCCCTGTTTTTCACAGGGTCTTTCTGGTACCCTAGGTGCTGGAATAATATGTTTTATTTAGCTCTAAACAGTGCAATTTGTTAAAACACAACACTGAGAATAACAATCTCTGGCCAGGTAATACCACCACAGAGAACTCATCTTCCTTTGTACATATTGGCTCCATAAATTTAGGATTTTCCTGCATCTTCATTCTTTTGTTTTGCTTTGTTAACAGTGTTTTCTTTTAATAGGCTAGGGCCTCAGACATCCATCTGCTGTCAACCACAGACAGAGACTTTATTTCTAATATGTTCCCTTAAAAATACAGTGAGCATGTAATCTCTAAACCAATCAGCATATCAAGATAAACCAGATTAGATTAAACACTTTCTGCAGTTAAAAATAAAAAAGAAGATTTTAGTTTCCCAAGAGGCCATCTTGGAGCCCCATTTTTCCCATACTATGAAACACTGTATGGCCACTGATGCCAGTCATCAATCACATTCCAACCATCAGCAGCACATAAAAACATGAAAATGTAAATATGTGACTGTTTTGGGAAAAAACAAGGAGAGAAAAAATAAGCAGTTTTGAAGTTCAGAGCCCACAGAGACCTAATTTATGTGAGAACTTTCACAGTTTTACATCATCCATTTGCATGAGTGGGTGACCAGAGTTTCAGTTTTTGAACTTAAGTTCAGTTCTGATCAGACAATGTTTTGGATCAATTTAATACTTAATACTTTAATGGTATGCTGCAAGATAAAACGCTAACTGATAACACTTAATCAGAAGGTAAAATAATTACAGTTGAATTGGATTCACTACGTACACAACGTGGTGCGGCTATTGCTTGGGTTTGTTTGGGTTTTTTTCAAATGTGGAAACTATAGTTACAATTCTAAAGATTTTTGCACATAATTTCCACTATAAAATAATGTTTGAAACAAAAACTCCCTATTAAAGTAAACACATTCTCTTTCTAGTAATGAATTAAAGTTGTGACATCAGGTTAAAATTGTATGTTTGTGTTTGAGGATATGAGAGGCAGAACATAAAAAAGGACTCTAATGCAAAGTTAATGTTTATTTTATGTTTATAAAAGTAACTCATAATCCGCATTGCCCTTTTAACTGTTAAAACAACTCTGTTAAAAATGTGTTTGTTACAACTTTAACAGTTTAACAAACTCCCTGTAATGACATTTTAAAAGACCAAAACTTACCATTTTGATTTCCTATTTGAAATTATTTTTTTGCCTGTAGCACTGGTAGCACTGGGAATTGATTTAAGGCTTTTGATCAGAATCTTTTATGTATTTTATCCTCTTCCATCTGCTGGAAAGAAACCAGTCAGAAAGAACTGAAATTGGGAAGCAGGAGCCGGTCTCTCAGGCTTGCAGGAAAAATGTACAAGCACTGAACTATTTCATTGGAGTGCCATTTTACTTTTCAATACCATACAAATAACAGTCCTTCTTTATACATGGGGATCATGAAATGAAAACAAATTGCATCACTCCGAGACAAGATGTCCCTTCTTCTCCTCACATATAATGCGCTTCATGACCAAGCTCCATTATATATGAAAGACCTCATAGTTCCATATATTCCACACAGAGCACTTCACTCTCAGACTGCAGGTCTACTTGTGGTTTCCAGAATCTGTAAGAAAACAATGGGGGGGAGAACCTTCAGCTCTTAGGCTCCTCTCTTATGGAACCAGCTCCCAGTCTGGGTCCGGGAGGCAGACACCCTCCCTACCTTTAAAATTATCCATCCATCCATTATCTACCGCTTTGTCCCTAACGGGGTCGAGGCGCAAGATATTTCTTTTGAACCAATATCATAGTTAAGGATAGTTTAGCCGTATGTTAGTTATGCAGTCATGGGGACATCCCATAATGCACTGATCTTTTTTACACTCTCTGCTTATTTTCCTTGTATTAATATATGACATCATTTACCCATTTCTCCTCTGCTCAATATGATGTGAAGCACCCTGAGATGACACTGTTGTGATGTGGAACTATATAAATAAAGTTGAATTGAATTGAATAGATATTCAGAACAGGTCACATTTAGAACTCTGACCACAGAAGAATTTATTGAGTAAACAATAAAAATCTTAAGCCGGCTGGTTATAAGCACTGATGTAATGTAAAATTATAAGTATTTAAAAATAAAGCCCCAGGTCTTTTTAAAGGGTCTTTATTGGACTCTCAACTCCTCATCAGCCACTCTGAACTTTGAAAATAGACATGATTTGACCTTGATGTGTTTCATAAAACATAGCTACAACCTGATAACCCCCTGCACACCTCCCACCCAAATTAACCAGAAATACTTTCAGTTCTTTCAACCATGAGTAACTGTTTTCCTGACCTCATTGTATCATCCAAACGGAATGAGTCACTAAGTCATCATTTCATCTCGGCTTCTGTTTCACGTCGGGTCTTTGGGGAATTATATTTTCCTTGTCACAAGTGAGTCTTCTCAGTGAGGAATTATTTTAATGTTGACCATCCTTATACAGATTAATTGAACTGTCCAAAGTGCTGATGACAATGTTTGCAAAGGATTTACATGTTTGAATGAAGACATGATTGGTATGAAGCCCACACTTACGGAATTTTTCATGCATTGCTTTTGAGACATAAAGACACCTTCATCCAAAATCCATGAATGAAAAAAGCCTCATACATTACTCCAAGTCCTGATTTTGAGCTCCCCTGCTGACAGTATAAATCTCACTTGGTAGAATTTGAGTCCAAGGACAATATTGAATAACCAACTGCGGTACACTGACAGATTGATCTACCGTGAACATGATATAGATGTAACAACACTATTCATCTCCTCTGTCTGTCAGTGTATTAAGATGCAAGGTGTGTTCTCCATGCCCCAGTAAATAAGCTTTTATTGTGTCAGAGCCGCAGGGACTCATCTGAATATTTAAAATCTTTGGACGAATACATTGATTTACTGGGTTTAAACATGTCTCTCAGGATGCTGATGCAAATATATGAAAGCCAGCCTCCTCTGATTATCATTAATCCTTGAAATGACAGAAATAAGATGCTAGAGTTAAGACAAAAATTAAAAATGTCCACCCACTCAAGGTTATGTTATGAATTATTGTAAGGAAAAAAGGAAAAACAATTATATAATCTACCTTAAATGCTATTTGGATGCTAAATAAACAAGAAGGGGGATGTCATTTTATGGAATTTTCAAAGTTTAACAAGGTTTGGTTGAGGTGGTTCATATTTTCCATTAATATTTTTCAAACTAAATTGATGTTAGACACTAAGTGTTCTGCACACTGGCACAATATCAAAAATGAATCTTCCTGTGATGGTGGGTTCAAAGTAATATGAAAACCTCGATCTATCATCAGTGCTTTATATCTCTGAAAAACCCACATGTACTCAGGTGGATATGGATCATGATACCGGTACTATATACAACAAACATCTGTAAGGTCATAAAGAAAAAAAAAATCTCAGAGGGACCTCCAATTCCCACAATCCCCAGTTAACCCAAACATCAACACAAAGTAAGGCAGCTCTCAAGGTTAGAGGAGACATCTATACCCACATAAATCATGAGAAGAGTCATCAAAAGAAAAACCCCAAATGCCCATAAGCATCACTCAGCTTCAGTGTGTAAGCATTTTTTTACTTTTACGCTGCAAAGACCTCCATCATATTTTCTTTTTAGGTTTTTCTACGATTTATGATTGATCTGATTGTTTCAAACTACATAACAATGGTGGATCTACAAGCTTGTGTATATAACGGTTTTTGCCTCCTTTTGAAACCTCATTGTGTAAATGATGTCCTAAACCATCTGAGTTTAATACTTCTTTTGTAGATGAGCGTAATAGAACAATGACTTGACAACAAAGCAGACAAAAAAGTTAATAATTTGATTAAAAATTAAACCAAATAGATAATGATAAAAATATTTTAATTTTGTGTCTGCATTAATTGATATTGTACCCACTGAAGTTTGGGTTTAAAATATAATCTAATCAATTGCAAATTTGTCTTTAGGATGGAGTTGCATCTTTAAGATACATATTTATGTTAGATATATTATTTAAGATGTAACGGCAGATTTAGCATATTAAATACCTCTACTTCCTGTGTTGGCTTTTTGGGCCAACACACTGACAGAAAATACAGTTTGTCAGCTGATATGGCTACACCCCGTTTACCGACATCATCATGAAACACTGTACATTATCTTAAGTGGTCCCTTCAGCTCAATGTAACACCATGTAGCACTGAGTTGATCTGTGAGGGAAATCATTTATAAAGTGTATAAATGAGAATATTACTCTTGACTTTATTAATACTCATGCAACAATGGTGAAGTAGTCACACAGAGTCACAGGAATTTAAACAAGGCTTTAACTAAAAGGACATACAGTGCATTTATTATTTAGCTACAGACTTTGTTAAAAAAAAACAAAAGAATTTAACTATTTGCCAGGAACAAAGATTTTGTGGCCGAGGTTGGCCCGTTTTCTTGTACAAATCCGGAACCGTTGGAGCAAGCATGTGAAATCTGTTACAACTGCAAGGTTTCAGTGTCGCAAATGTATAATAACGTTTTTTTTTTGTTTGTTTTATAACTGTTCTTTGTCAGAGCTTTTACTAATTTGAATAACATTTCCCCCATATTCCCCTACTTTTACTTACAATATCTAGCAGGACTTTTTTGAAGCAATGCCTTCTGGTCCATATATGTCCAATATTTACTAAAATTGCAGGATTTACCTTGACATGAAACCCTACAAAAAAGGTACCTGCAGTTAGGCGCTCAACATGGTATTTTTATCTCAATTCACAGATCAAATATATTACATTTCTAGAGCAACTCACTGACCATCTGGATGAGTTGTGTGGGATTTGGGCAGGTGTTGCTCCATAGGAAGAGCAGCTGTCTTTAAACCAGCAGGTTGGGAGATCAACTTCAGGCTTCACCTGAAGTTTCCTTGGACAAGACACTGATCCACAAGTTGCCCCCTAATAAGTGAATGTATTATTTTATACAAAGGACTTTGAGAGGTCAACATGACTGGAAAACTACAATATAAAGCCATTTACCATTCCGTATCAATGCTATAGTTAAGGTTTAACACGGGAATTGGGAATGTAAAGGATCAAACTGGCATCAATTACTCTTTAACCACCCAACACTTACTCTCTTTGATTGTTTTAGCTTATAAAAGGTATAAATTATTGAAACAATCAAAATGTATACTTAAAGCATGTTAATGCTCTGATTATAGCCAGAGATCTGCTAAGCCAGGGATTCATTTATTTGTACATTTTAATACTTGTTAGTTATGGAGACTGAGGCTGGGCTTCTGGAGTTGTGATGTGCAGGATGGGTTTGGGTGTGTATGATCAGGTGTGTGTTATTTGCATTTCTTCTATTTTATTCAATGTTTTAATATGTAAAGCACTTTGCACCTGCAGATTGGTATAAAAGGTGCTTTACAAATGAAGTTTGATTTGATAATAAACTAACTTGTGTTTAATGTTTTTCTGTAAAATGTAGGAAAATATGGCAAGTTTTATTAGTTAGGATTTTTTGTCCCTAAATGTAGCCTATTAGATGGATTATTATATGTTTGCTATACAAATAAAGTTTTATTTAATTTGAAGATAGTTGAAGGAGCTGTGAAGTGTACCTATGAATAATGTGGACTTTACTGGGAAAACATGAACACCGTTTAGAGGAGAGCTTTACCTTTTAAACTTTTCTTCTGTTCAAACTACCCCAAAGTGATCAATAAAAGGTTTATTTCTAAATACACCATCATTTCCATTCCATCTATCCATTTTCTACCACTTATATTTCAGTGTGCCTGGATCTAATCCCAGTTTACATCGATCAAGAGGCAGGGTACACCCTGAACAGGTCACCAGTCCATCACAGGGCCAACACACATATACAAACAACCATACACACTCACACACATTCTTATGGACAGTTTAGAGTCTTCAATCAGCCAATTCCCAAGGTGCATGTCTTTGGACTGTGGGAAGAAGCCAGAGTACCCGGAGAGAACCCACACTACCATGGGGCGAACATGTAAATTCTACACAGAAAAGTTACTGATTGGACCTCCCCCAGCTGAAGCCCGAACCCGCAACCTTCTTGCTGTGAGGCCACTGTGCTAACCAACTGCACCACCATGCAGCTTGTCTAATGTTTCCATCATAATTCAAAGCACCGAGTAACAAAGAAAGCTTTTTTTTCCATTCACCTTCCAAACACATCTGAGGTGCAGTCTAAAATAATGACAAAGGCTTGGTGATCAAGGGAAACACACATTTGATAAGAAAGATTTTCCTGTGAGACGACTGTCTTTTCTTCACAAATGATTTCTTTTTCTCTCACAATGTTGGCACTTCGGTCTCTTGAAATTAAACCTGATGATGTTGACTCAAACTTACTTTGAACCCATCAGGACATAATGTATTGATCCCTTTCCTCTGCAGGGGTAGGTAGAGCTTCGTCTACATTGATTTAAAAACCTAAAATCTTGCACTATTCATGAGCTGCAATGTCACCATGCAAGCAATAATGTGTAGATGTATAAGCATTTTTTACTGGCAAAACAGTAAAAAAAAAAAAAAAAAAAAAAAAAAACATCTCCCCACTCAAATGTTGCATGAAAACATTTAGAAGTAAATCTGCTATGAAAATTTTGATGTTTAAGGTATTGTTGATGAAAATTTGTAGTTTCAGTAACAAAGTTAGATCCCATTTAGAATTTCTATCTGATTCTCCAGACTTACAGTGGTTAAAATATTGACATTTGCAGATTATTATCTGACATCCTAGATTAACATTGGCTGTGTCCAAATGTGCACCCTATGCCCTAACCCCTCATTCACTACATAGGGCTGCACTATATAGCTCCCTGCCTAGTGCCCTCATTCTGTTGGCGATTCGGACACGAAGCTCACTACTTTTGCGCTGTCAGACGTTACGTAATTACCAGCTGTGACTATGGCAACGTTAAAGACCTCGTTGAAAATACGATCCAAAATCGTCAGAGAAGACTTTATTTCTTCACTTTATATTTAATTCTTTCTTTGTACTGTATCAACTCAATGAAAACAAAATTAAAATGTATGACCTGTAGTTTTTTGTTAACTTTTTTTAATGTTCGTGTAATATCCGCCATTGTAAGCTGCCTCCCACAATGCATTGTGGTCTATATTGTCCCGTCTAGTGACCATCAATGCTCACT
>JBAMIG010000006.1:7826623-7839532 GCA_037177335.1 Kiunga ballochi
TATATATAAAGTGTCCAATTGTGCCCAAATAAAGTTTGGACACAATTGGACTGAGTTTTATTGCAATTTTTATTTTGAATTAGAAAGACAAAAGACAAAATACGATGAGGAGGAGATTCAGCTTAATGCAGGGTAAGGTTTTTGTTTTGGGGGTTAGTCTCCTCCACAATCAATTACGGCCCAACTTATTTCCAATAATGGAAATTAAACATGGCACGTTTTAACAATTACCTACTAATTCCAATTTTATTCAGGGAAGCTGACCCTTTGCCATAGATATGTCATAAATGTCATCAATTGTGATTCAGGAAAATACAAGTATAATTGTTGAAACGTGTCAAGACGGCTTGTTTAATTGTGGCAGCCGACGACTGACTTTAAAAAGCTTGGTGAGCAACCAGCGCTGTGAAGCTCATTGAGGAAATGCAGCACCACTTTATTTATTTGGCAGAAGCCACAGAAATGACCCCTGGAGAGGATAATTAGGGTGGAATCAACACTTCACTCTGTGAATGATGAGCATGTCAAGTCAATTTTGCTCTTCAGAAAAGGAATGGGGTACAAAGGAACACGAAGAAGGGAAAAATGCTGATAACCAGAGTGACACAGACTTAAATTGTGAAGTGTAACACAATTCCCAGGCTGCCACTTACATGAGATAATTAGGTCCAATGTAGTCAGTAGAGGAGTTAGCTGCTGGAGTAGGAGTGTACAGATTCAATCAGCCTGTGTATTTAACTATATTGTTATGCACTTGAGCTTTTACCCAGTTTTGTCACTTGGGAACTAAAATAATGCTTTATCCATCTCATGCAGATTTGTCAGGCACACATTTATAGGCACTGATTTATGTGTCAGGTCACGGTCCATTGCCATTAATGTATTCTATCATTTCCACTGTAGTGGAGAAGTAGAAAAGCTAAGAAGAGCTTTCTTGCCTCCCACAAAGTTTGAACCAGGTCATGGCAGAGATCCTGCAGGCCATTTCTCTTTGCATAAGTATTTCTTTAATGCCATGCCAGTTACATGGCAGATACTCCAGCATAATTCATTTTAATGTAAACTAGTACTCTATTTCTCTCAATTTGAAAAGCATATACTAAATTATTCAACAATTAGAATAGGCTTGGGGCTGTTCATAAAGACGTAACGGAATGTACTCATGTCCTGGATTACAAAATCTTGTCTTTGCATGTGTATGAACACTAAAACCTCTACTTAGGAGCGTATGCTCATATCCTCTGTGAGAGCTTGCAAGCATTTTTTTATGAACAAAAAGCATAAGCTTTTTTTTTTTTTTTAGTTTTGAGAATTTTTAATCTCTATATTGAATTAAATTTTATGTTTAAGCACTTTAAAGCAGCCCTATTAACCTTTGGCAAATGATTGTACTTACATGCCACTAACAATAGATAATTCATCATCCTTCTTGCATCGCATCTCTACTCCAAGCTCTCTGCAGTCAGTTAAAGTTTCTCCAATGTTGGTTCATGCCAGACATTTTTCTTCTTTTTTTTTTTTAAATGTTCCATTGTATTTCCCAAGACAGGAGTACAAACTTTTAACTTCCCAAGGTTAAACTAAGTGACATTTTATTTAGCATATTTCTGGAGCTGTTGTTAAACAGCAGCATCCTGGTGCTGCAAAACCTCCCTTCAAAACTGCTTCTTTGGTTTTGCCACATCTCTTCAGTAATAGGTTTTTGTTTTTATAACCACAAACATAAAAACAAAATGACCAACAACATGTTGTGTCTCTCACTTTAACATGTTTAAGCATTATTTGCATTATTCTACACCAAACTTTTCAGCTTATAAATATTTTAGATTTTTTTTTTGTTTCAATAGTAAACAAAGGAATATTTTTTTTGTTTGGTTGGTAAGTTTTTCTTTTAGGTGATTGTGGTTTTTCAAAAAAGGACCAAATTTACAGTCACTTCTTTTGGGCCACCATTTTGGCATTTTACGATTGCTGTTAGTAGTCTACCTACTCCAGAGAAAATGGTCAATTATTCATTACCCAAACAATAACTCAGTTATTAACATCTAATGCATGTATGCCATAATGTTTGTTGATTCACTTTTTTTGCATTTAACAGTGTAACTGACTCATGAGTGCAGTTCTATATATAAAACATGCGGTCTGCTTTGGAGAGTCCATCTCAGCAAATTTCCATGTAATTTACGTTTCTTTTCACATTTAAATTCTCATAACAAACTCTTTATCATATTTAAGAGGCAGACAGATTTGTTTCCAATCTTTCCACCATTTGTCATGATCAAGTTATGTACCTGTGCAATAGCCTGTATTTTTTAATGCTTTCTATATTTATTTATCTGCTTAGATATCTTAAAATGGAAAATTTGTCACACATTTTTTTCTTTCCTCATTCGTTAAGTGTGCAAAACTGAACATGGCTATTCTTAACACTTGAGATCAATTCCTCTTGTCATACTTCAAGATGAAAAATTTAACCAAATACAGAGCCATTAAAAAAGTTATAGAAATAATAAATCACATTGTAGTGGTACCAACCAACCATATACTTATTTTTTTACATGTTTTCTTGGCAATAGAATACAAACACACTGTGTAATTGCACGACTAAATTATTAGGGCCATGGGGAAATATGAATTATTTTATGTATGCTGTTCTCATTTCACGCATGATGGATTCTCACCTTTAACCAAGAGGTGCATGTCTTTCCGTTTCAGGCTCAGTATTCTAATAAAGGAATAATGTGAGTGTTCTCCCTTTTTAATTGGACATTGTTACACTGACATATCAATCCTGCAGCAGAAATGCCCTTTCCATGTATACTGTAATTGAAAAGTCCCTATTGCCCCCCTCAACGTCCTACTATACAGATGATGGAGACTGCTTATGTGTGGCAGATCTGGACTGCTTGCACGGTTGCTTAGTGTTGACAATTATCATTTTATCATCGTGTCAGTTTATACTCCAACTTGATGTTCTTGGGATTTACTGTCTGTGAAGGATAATAAATTATTCTTGTGTGGAAATGCTTCATGCAATGTCATTTTTATTCCCATCATTTATTTTAGTGGGACTATCAGTATTGGTGATTTATCCACCTTCACAGTATTTGTTTTCTGCAATTTTACATTTCAAAAGCTCTGATTTCCATTAGCGTTTTTGCAATTATCCAGAAATTCCATTAAAGTTCTTGGCAATAAAATGACAAGAAATTATTACCCTATTAAGCCCCAGAGCTAAAAACAACATACTGTTCATAGTATTGTATGGTAATAATTTTCTTTAGAGGAAGAAAAAAGAATATAACCTGTGTTTAACCACTCCAGATGCCATTTTAGGTATTCATGAGGCAGACAAGCAGACTGAAGCAAAGCAAATAAAAACTGGCAGCTGCTGGATGAATGACTGCATGTTTGGGTCATGATAAGGAAGAATTACATTCTTGCACACCACTGAAGAAAGGGAAACAAAGCCGGTGTGGGGTTAAAAGCTCTATAAACTGTTGGAAAACAACCCCAGTACAAAACATGAAGTATCATTCTCACTTAGTGGTTCAAACCTTTTCCTCAGTGGAAGATATAAATGATTCAGAGCTCATCAAAGTACACAGAATTGCCTCAAAACATACAAACTAAAAAAAATTTTATTGTAGTTTGTGAAGAGGGTACTGAGTCTTTGATAGTCAAGTGAAAGATAGTTGTATTATCCAATTACTAAGAGGGAAAGTACATTCGGATTCAACAAAGCAACAAACACATTTTTTACATTCTGTGTGAGCATAGCCAACATTTTATGCTTTATTATGCAGTCCCATCTGTCCATCCCCCAATCCAGGTCTTACTCAGCGTCAACCTGTCTGTCACATGTTCAGATTTGAGACATGTCTTAGAATCAAATGTTGGATTTACATACAAACCAGAAAGAAGAAAACACACTGGTGCATAGCAGTGCAAATGTAATAAAAAATATTCTGAATAACATCCACAAAAAAAAATCTTTCTTTTGCTAAATTAAATAAATGATCAATAAATTCATCTATGTAGTTAATCATTTAATAAATATCCTATTCATTCAAAAACTTTGTTAAATGTTGGAGGATAACATATAAAAATAGCTTGGGTGAAGATTTTTTGTTTAGTTTTTAGTTTTGTTTATGTATTCTAGTATCTAAGATTTTATTCTCTAACTGTAAGATTACATAAAACAACAGACCTGATTATAAAAAGACTCCTTTGCTGCAGAAAACAGATGAAAATTCAGTGCATTTAGAGGACCAAAAGCTTAGAGTGACTGCCTGTTATCACAGCCATTTGGCAGATTTGCTCCCACTAGGTGCAAATCAGAAATCCAGAAATCTAACAGCTAATGACAACACCCTGGTAGCACCACTGACAATAGGCTAATGCCCACACACACAGAGTGCAAGAGCTGTCAACACCCTACAATGGCCCTGTAGGTAAAACATGCTGAGGAAAAAGAGGGTGAAATCTCAAATTATTGGTGCGTGTTGTCCCTTTTTCCAACACTGTGAAAGCCCTTTGGCCTCTACCAGGATGGGCTGATTAACATCTGCAACATTTGTCAGCTGCTAATATCTTGAGGTACATTTTGTGAGATAATTCTGACAAAGTAGAAGCATAAAACTATATTGTTTTGTTTGTACGCGGAATTATTATGCAAGATGTTGTTGAATCAATACAAAAATATGAAAGATTTTTCAGTAGATTTAGAGCAAATGTGATCAACAGAAATCCAATTTCAGGGTGGATCTACCTACAGTGGAACCCTATTAAACCTATAGGGCCCCCCTCCCATCAAACGGGTTTACAGTGCTGGTTTTGAGCCAGTGTGAGACAAAGCACCATTTCTTTGCCGTTCAACCGCATAAACAGCGGCTCCTGGCTGTGACTTCTCACCTGTCTTTGAAATCTACTTGTAACCTGATAGATATGAACACCCCCTTCCCCCCCTCCCTAAATGTCCCCACTTGGCATGTGTTTATGGGACCAATTTCAAATTTAAATTTCATTCAAAGGCTCTGAAGTAGCCAAGAGAGGAACTGCACGGGAAGGGTTAAAATGGTGTCCAGGATGGTGGCATCATCTTTGAAAAGAATATATTTCAGTTTTATGAGATAATATGAGATTTTAGACACAGAACTTCCTGACAAAACATATTTTTGTGAGAAGATCCTATTCTCTAATAACTAAGTGCTTAATTTAACTAAAAAAGCAATTACCAAAGCCATAATAACAAAATACTACAAAAAATATAGTTAATCATTTTGTTGACAGTAAGTCAAGACTTTGTGTTTTGTGTGCAAAATTTTTAATTTAACAATGCAGTTCATTTGGAATAATAATAATAATAGAACATGTAGTACATCTGATGATTTTTTTGTCTCTTGACATCCTAGTGATAAGTCATAGAGCTCGAATTTTCACTTACTCATATATGATTCTTAATAATCAGCTTGTATATTATGATTCAACAAGCATATTTTAAACACACACAATGAGGCTTCCCTGCAAGGACCATACTTCACAATAATTTTTCTGGGATGTTGTGCAGACCGTAAACTGACTGCAGTACTGTGGGTTTAAACCTACAATTTTCCATATTTCACACCCTGCTTCTCTGTCCTATCTGCGTGTTGCCACATTCAAAATCCCCTTTTCTCCAGAAAATATCAACAACCTCTAAACTAGCAAAATATAAAAGGAGACAGAACAGGTTCTCTCCCAATATCATTATGTGTTAGACCCTTATCCCAGAGAGGGTCCTTGAAAGAGAATACCATTTTGTGATCATCATTTTCATGCCTACAATATCTGAACCATGGTTTAGGATCCCTGAAACTTTAAAATTCTACATTTTGGGGGCATATTTTCCAAAAAAAACTTTGCCACTGATTTAAAAGGCATCTGGCATTTACCACAAGGAAACAGTCTGGATCAATTCATTCATCAAAAAATGACTTTCATGGCTGGGTTATTTCTGCAGGACTACACAAACTTAAAATAATAATAATAATAATAATAATAATAATATAGAGGCGGAGCCATATTCTCAGCCCTGGAACATGTATTTGAAATAAGGTTCAATGAACTTAAGCTATAACACATTATAAAAACAGAATAAGCCCATGTTTGTTTAACTTTGATCTCTTTTTTGAGACTCTTCTACAAAACCAAACTGCAGCTACTTACTTATGATTTGATTAAAAATGTACAACAAAAAAATCACAAGTCAACTATTTCTATTAAACCCTTTCAATCTGTGCGGGTATGTTTTGGTAATCATGACAAATCTACAAAAGCCTCAATACACCCTGCAGCTTGTTTTGTGTCAAGCATAAAGTATAGTGAATTGCTGGAGAGCTGCTCTCACTGAGCTGAGCACTATCTCCAGCTTTCAGCACCTCCACCAAGCCAAATCAAGTTTGTGTTATCAGTACACAGCTTATACCACAATTCTCTGCGTCGTCAGCAAGAGCAGGAGCCCTGAGGTGAACAAACATCAAAGTAATCATCCAGTGAATGCAAGAACAGAGAGTATCTGTCACACCATGTAGCTATGCTACCTTTTTTTACTCAGCACAAAGGAGAAAAATCTCCTCTAAAATAAAATCTCTGTGAACACTATTAGGCTATTTGTTTTGCTAGCACCACCATGATAAACCAAGCACAATGGTGCACTGTGTTTTCTTATGTTTAGCTCCTACAGGCCACAACCTATTTGATTGATAAAGACTGGTTCAAGTTGAAAGCTGGATGTGGAAAACAGCAGCATATTCCAGACAATGCTTGGAGCAAACAGGCATTGGTTTAATCCATCTTGAGCTGCAGAGTAGCACACACATGGCAAAATGCGAGACTGGTACGATTTTTCCGTTTTGGTGTAGTTATTTTTCAGCATTGCTCCACAGTGAAGGTTTGTAATCATCACGATATGAGCGAAGCACTTCAACTGATACTCCTGTTTTTTTGTTGTTTGTTTGGTTGGGGTTTTTTTTTTTAAAGGGGTTTACCTTTTTTTTTTTTTTTCTCGAGATCCCAGCAGAGAGTGCATTAATCATCACAGTCTTTCCTCCTAAGTGAAGACAGGGAGCAACAGCTAGGGGAGAGGAGCTCAACTTTAAACAGTACAGACTGCAGGAGGTTCAGCCATCACTTCTTGTTGTGGATTCTGACATCAATAGTAATGAATACCTTGGAGCGTTGCCTGACTGCCTGTGCATGAATCGCTAGAACATTGGAAAGCTTTTTTGTTTGTGCGTCTTTTGTGTGTGCTGATCTCCATGTGTACTGTATATATACCTCTGTTTGCTTGTGCATCCACATGCATCATTGGGAGTGAGTCCCTTTTGTTGGACAGAAATGAGCAATATTCAGTATACTGGATAGAACCGAGTGACCTGAACTGATGGGAACAATTAACCAGAGCTGGACGAAACTTTATGCTGAGGTTACACCTGCACAGGCCTAAACTGCACTGAGATCGGAAGCACCAACACAAAGTGATTTTGTAATTCTTTATGGCTCATTGTATTCACTTGATCTCAGATACAGAAATGAGTGGTCTAAAACATACCCTTTCTCTTGAGAAATCTGTTTGATCCATTTGTAAAAGCAGATCCAGCCATGTGCCTGATTGAATACATTTTTTTAAAAAGACACCGATTTATCACTTCTTTAGGAAAAAAGAATAAAACATATGCTCATATTTAGCTAGATAGACAAACATGAGCTGATTTGTACCACTAGGAGGCAATGGCAGTAGGCTGTAAAGACATCACAACATTATGAAGTTCATATTTAGCAAACAGCTTGTTTACACATCTAGAGGACATGCATGCATTTGCATATATTCAAAGCGTTGCCTCTGGTCTAGTATTTTCATTTTAGCTGTTTTGTTATGAAAAAAAAAGATTTGCAAATTTGAATCTTTCAAAGATCACATACCATCCATATTTCATAATTGATAGTGAGGAAATCTGCTTCTCCACACAGTCCCGGGGTCTCTGTCGCAATCTGACATATAAAGTAAAGAACTTTGTGAAGTACAGCTTGAGTTTAGTGGGGTTTATAATTTAGTTTGCACTCATGTTCTCAAGAAATGAACCATTCTCTGGTTGGTAAAATCTGAAGTATAAATGTATGATTTATGCTTCATTTGAATCACAGTAGTGGATCCATCAATTTTCTACAGCTTATTACCAAATGGGGTGGGGTGGGGTGGGTAGGTGGGATGGTACTACATAAGCATGGATGTAGTAAAACATTTTTAAAGCTGTAAAATAATCTATCCTACCCTGTACTACCTAAGTTAATTGATCCGGTCTCCTTGCCAGTTTACCATGGGTTGAAATTTGAACTTTTTATGCTCCAAGCTGTAAAGATCAAAAGAATAAGGAAAAAAGGGATGCATTGAAAGCTTTAAAATCTCATAAAATTTAAGACAAAACATCAAGTAAACCTAAAAAATTAAGTTTCATATTATAAAAATCGCTAGAATAAAAATGAATAAAAATCAAATTAAATAGCTAAATGTGTAAGTTTGTTAAACCATGAAATCTTTGTTTATTCTGTTTATTGAACAGGGACAATGTACAGCACTGATCACAGAGGAAATATGTTTGTACCATATTGAAGCTCTCTGAGCTATATTTAAAAAAATTAGAACAAATAAATATAATAAACAGAACAAAATTTGAGCCAGTTTAAAAAAGACTAAATGTATGAAAAAATACCTATACTAGTGAGCTAAACCTCAGGATGAATAAACTAATAAATACATTTCGAAATTAAATTAGAAGCTAGACAGAAGAGGAAAGTCTTAACTTTGACGTTAAAAACATTGAGAGTTTCTGCTCTCGGGTTTTCAGTAAGGAATATCTCACAGATATTAGTAATAAAACAAAAGGATGCTTCACCAGAGATTTTAGGTCTTACTCTGTGTGATTAAACAAACAGAACCGAGGCTTTTAAGAGTTTATAAAGCAGAAACTTTAAACCAGTTCTGCGAGTGACAGGTAGCCAATGCACTTATTGTTGTTTTGGTTTATTTTAAACCAAAGTAACATGGAATTTGTTTCCGCTTTTTCTGGTTCTCATCGACATCGTGCTGCTGAGTTTTGAAACAGTTATAGTTGATGCATTCTCATCTTTTTAAGACCAGAAATCAGAACATTAAAGTGATCAATCCAGGAATAAAAGGGCCTTTGAAAGAATAGCTGTTGTGGTGTGACAGAGAAGCAGATACGGTATGGTGGACACGGTGAACAAATACTGGTTTTATTTTTTCCTCGGAGTTGAAGATTGGTTGATTATAAATCCATGTTTGAAAGGCACATCAGACACAGAATAACTCTTATCAGTTTGAAAATGACTTTAAAAATCACTGAGCATACCTTTAAGCCTCAGCACCTCAACAAAGCTCCCTCCAATTTGGCAGTACAAAAACCTCAGGCCGTTTTTTTGTTTTTTTTTTACAATCGAGAAAACACTATTAGAAATCAGCATCGATTAATTACTGACCAGTCTGGCAATCTGCAACAATAAGGAAAGCAAATTGGAGAAGACTATATGATTTCTGCATGCATCTGAAAGCTTTCGCAGCACATCTTAGCAGGTGTCCATGAATAGCAGACTGAAATAGATGCTACTCTACAATTGTCTGCTCACATGCTGCTCAGGGAATTCATTTGTCACTAATCAAAGCTAATCTAATTAAACACAGATTCAAAACCTGGGTCCTCTCCATTTTTCTCCTTTTCCATTTAATTTTCCATCAATACTGTTGCCACCTAGTCAGTATAAAAGCTTTATACACAATGGCAGGTGGTCTTTGCTTGCTGTTCTATGTAGGACAAGTAGTACGATGTCTGAGGTAATAAATGAACAAGATGAATGTGGGGGATATGTTCGTTTGAAAGCTCTTGTCACTGAGGGTTTGTCGTGCGGCTGCACAAAGGGTACAGCCGTCCTGCCTGGTTTACTTTAGATTCAAACCGTGGCTAAATTGGAAATCGTGAATCACTCTGACACCATTGGCGCAAGATGGATTACTTCAGTTAAGGGCTGCCTTTCTTTACTTTGGATCATTTTAAAGAAATCATACAAAAATTAATTTTTTTGACAGACGGCTGACCCGGGCAAGCACTGAAAGGAATAGCAAAGGGAAACCAGCACTGAGGCACTACAAAGCTGGTTTCTTTTTATCAGCACAGCACTATCCCAACCACATCCAAAAGCTCTCAGCAACACAATGAGCTTGGCTGAATTTTTGATCAACTGTCTCAGGTTTAACAAGCCTTGCCAAACTACACCTGCCTGGAGGGAAAAGATATGCCTTTGAGCAGGGCAATGTATTCCCCAAGATGTTAAGGAAATAAGCGTTTGATGTTCACAACACCCAATCTCCACTAAGCTCATCCTGTATTGGCACTTTGATTCTCAGCAAGGTTTGAAATTTGCATTACTGAACAATAGTTTTCTAGATGCCAATAATGGCTTCTAGTGAAATCTAGCCATAAATTACAACACAATGCACTCAACCAGAACCTTCAGTAATTTAAATGGCACTTTTACAGATTGCATTCAATAAAATATTACTGGAAATAAGTGTCCTTTTTGTTAAGTGTCACACAGCAGATGTGTTTTTATAATGCACATGGAGATGTTCCCACCAATAAAATTAAAAATATGTCTTTGCACATGCTGTTTATTTCTTTCACTCTGGGCTGGATTATCCAGATGTGTGTTGCTTTTGTGTGAGGTTATAGTTGTAGTAAGTCTTCAGGTAAAGAATAAGAGTCATTGTAGTTTTCTTTGGAAACATCTATATGTGTGTGTGTGTTTGTGTAACCTCCAGCTCGTGGCTGTTGGCTGCAGTTCATTGCCCTGCGGTAATATCCAGCCTTGCAGACACCTGGGACCAGTGGTGTGAGCCCTCAGAGAAGGCAACCTCCTGGCAACTGGCCCTGATTACTTTCTCTACTATCCGGAACTCAGTACTGTGTATGCCATTAACCAGCTCCACGCAGTCTGAGTCCAACTCAACCATGCCATTAACCCTGGACACAAAGGGTTGCTTACACACTTACACGCACACTCACACACCACAAATCTTCACAATTTAACTTATCTCTGACAGCCACAGCCACTTGCAATGCTGTTGATAATCTTTTTTGCAGAAAACAGACTTTAAGGTGTCATATCATGAAGCAAAGGTGACATCTAGTGGCTAAATAATAACGTGATCCTCCGTTAGATAAAGCAGCAGAAGCAATGTGGAGAAAGCCAAATTACTGTAATGAACATAAAAGGATGTAGTGGAGGAATTAATTTAGTCAATGTAGTTAGTTTGTACACGTTGTGTTAGGAAAAAAGATGAATAAATAGGAATCTCTGTTATTTAAGAAAAAAAATATCATTACAGTCAATAAATGCTCCCAAAATGTTTTTTAAATGTATGATTTGTTTTTATCTACTGAATATTGTATATTGTATAAGCATGGCAACTTAAAAACAAACAGAATCCTCCTGTAAGAAGCTTTAAAAACATTTGATAGAAAACTATTTTCATTTCTCAAATGCTTAAGAAATACAAACTTTGGATGATCTTTGTTCATGACTTTGTCATCATGTTAGATTTTCTTTTAAATTTCACAGATCTGTTCTCTCCTATGTCTGTTTTAAGTGTCCTTAATCTGTGTGGATAATCTTTGTCCTGATTATTGCAAGCTGTTTTATATTGATTCCTCTGCTATAAACAGATTCCTTACTGGCTAATTCTACCATACTTGCATTTTTATGTCCAACAAAATGCATTATTCATTCATAAAAAGATTTTTCCATATATATTTTTTTTATTTTATTTATTTGCTAAATTAGCAATTGATCCCCGTTCTTTGTTTGTTTGCTTTGTCAGTTGCGACTAAAACCTTTCAGACTTTATTTACCCAATAAAATTGTTACTCAATGCCCAAGATTCCTCTAACCACACACTGCCAATAAATTAATTAATTAATTAATATTAAAATTGTTTATGCTCTTTCAATAATCTGACATTATTTTACTTTTTCTAAGATTGCAGTTGACATCTTTAATAATATATTGCACTGTTTTATTACGCTTTCTTTCATTCCTGCTTGTTAGCCACCTTTTTGTATTAAAAACCACTTAATACATCAAATTTATTATTATTATTATTATTAGTAGTAGTAGTAGTAGTAGTAGTAGTAGTAGTAGTAGTACAAGTAGTAATAACATTGTTCAAATAGTAATTTACTAAATCTTATCAATTTAGTGAGTCCCTTTTAAAGTGTTTGATAAATAACTAAATGTGAATTTCATTAGCAGGTTGTAATGAATAAAGGAATGTATTCAAGGTTTTGGGTGGTAAAAATAGGATCCAAAAACTGAGGCAACAAACCTGATGGTGGCCTAAATGTATGCATAAGGATCGGGGACTGTGGGTGATCTGCTCAGAAAAGAGAAAGGGCAGACTGCTGGAAAAGATTACAACAGGTGAGTCCAAAGGTAAGTTTACAGGGGAAGGGAGATTGCCAGAGAAACAGCTGACTGTTGGAAGTTTTCCTAATGGACATGAAACTTAAGTCTTCCAAAATAATGCAATACTACAGCACTACTAACATTTAAAACACACTCAAGTTAACAATGCCTTTTTAAGAAATATTTTTTATTTAAAATAGTTATTGATTGATTAATGGTCACATTTGACTCATTTTAAACACTTGTGAACTAAGATGATTATTATACAAGGGAGTTATGTAGAAAGTAGAAATTAAAGTTAAAAATGTTTAACATACAGTACTGTTTCTCAAAATTAGTGAATGTTTGTTAGCCTTTTGACCACGAGAGGGCGCCATAATCCTTATATATATA